>JZLH01S0368541.1:77381-88056 GCA_001188425.1 Eucidaris tribuloides
AGAGAGTATATTCCATTATGAAAATCATTCATAATCATAGTAAACAACATGCGCCTGCGCGTATACAGCATGTGCGCATAACGGCAGTCGCGCGTGTATTTATGTACGTAGGTGTGGGACTGTGAGTAACCGGGACACTTAATTTTGATTTTTTTTCAGGATAGGTTGCCAAAAAACGTAATTTTCAATAATCAGCATTGAGAATTCCAGAAAAATCGATATATGCAAAGAAAAATAACTAAGCTGCGTCCCGCGTGTCTTGCTAAACTTCGCAGCGATGGTCCCGACGCGTACTGCGCATTCTAATAGCCGGTGTCCGGGTATCCTCAACCCCGTTAGGAATACAACCTCATCATATAACGTGCGAATAACGTGAAAGTTCGTATCAACCATATACGATGTCGCCAATGTTGCAATTGAAGTAGTCCTAATCCTCGTCAATTCTCAAAAGACAAGAACGCGGGTACTGATTTATCTCTTGATTTTACTACGGCTACTTCAGGTAAATTTCTAAATCGAAATCGCTTCTCATAGGATCTATTCCGCAACTTACGAGACCTTGTCGGCGCTAAGCCGCGCAAACTGCCGCGCCGTGCTACCAAAGATCCTAAAGCGCCGCTGTGCTATCGCGGTGCTGGTATTCATCTTGGATGCATACAGTAATGCGCGTGAGCTACGTTGTGTGCGCGGGCAAGATCGAGGGTGTTACGACGAACTATTCACAGTTTGGTTCCATATCATTTGACCTAGGTCAAGTGACACACCCCTAAACGCCTCGAGGTCAATGATAATAATTATGCGCCTGTGTCACGTTATACACTTTTGACCAATGCATGAACAAGAACTATATGAGTATAAGAATTATAGGATATGTCATACTGTCATGAGTCATTAGTTCAAGATGTGGTATGATGGATTTGACAGGTGTTGATCCGTCCTAATCCTTGTATATCCGTCTTATGTGGTCATCTACCTAGATTGTACAAGAGATCAGTCTTCAGGGCGGAGCCTCGACTCATGACCTGACGAGGACGTCGTAGATTTGATAGGGAACCGATGGAGTGAAGGAGAAATCACGTTATTCGTCCAACACATAAGTCAGAGGTTAGCTGGGTGTATGGAGATCACATGTTAAACTATGACTATAAACAATCATTATTTTGTACCCGACTTAGACATGTCGTACGATGTGATGTTTTGTGATATTTCAAACGCACTCAAATTATGCATCAATGTGGCAATGCAGCAGTCACATCAGAAGCCGGTTATGCCCGAGAAGAATGATAATGCATTAAAGAGCTGTATGTATACATGACAAGCCACAACATTCTGTCTTCTTTTTAGCAAGATTTACTTTTTATGCCGAAAAACAACAGCTATGTTTTTTTTATGTTTTCATGCATCAAATATCAAGCTATCGTGTGGATAATTGGGTTCTTTTCTGTCAGCTTTGTTTTCCTATCTATCCATCGCGCAATATTATTTTGAAAAGTTATTTCTATAAAACGTTTGTATAAAAGGCAATCCACAGAAAAATATCTCAAATTGGATGTGTCTTTTTTGGCCGCCTGCCATTGTAATATAAAGATCCGTTGTTATCATTGATTATTTAAAAATTAAATTTCATCAGAAGCATTGAAAATGTATATAAGTCTTGACAAAATCTTTACTTTGATAGTTTGGCCTATTTAGACAAATTAATTTTGACAGTTGCAGAACAACAACATCAAATGTGTTCTTGAGGGTGATCAAATTAATAAGATATACTTAGGAGGTAGTTCAATGAGTAACATGGTCACAAAAGCTCCTAAACAATTTCAGCAATTATCTTTTATTTGTTAAGCCAAAGATAATAAAAAATCTCAGTTTGGGATTCCAAACTCGCCCAAATGCAAAATTGGAGCATATAAGTTAGTGCTTTTTAGAACTACTTCTTCTCTGACCTCAACACATTTTGTTTTAGCCAGAGGACATGTTTGTCCACTTCCCCATTACAAAGTTCGATTTATGTTACGAATCCACGATGATCGAAAACAGTGAGTAAGTTATAAAATATGCTTTTACTAGATTCACATACAACTGATAGGCTTCCAAGATTATCTTAATTTCTTATTATGCTAACTTCCTACTTTTGCGAACTGAAACAATGAAAGGGACTTTTACTGGGCGCAAGATGGCTCATGTTGGTCAGGTACACATTAAGAGCACGGTTTAGTAAATAAGCACATAAGGACTGGCGTGATGGCAGTAGGTATTATATCCATCCACTGGGAGATGTCCATGTTGGTTACGCGGAAATAAAAGTCTGCAGAGACGGTAATAAAAGATCGTCTGAAACAGTTATACATGTAATCTCTAATAAGCTCGATAAGACGAATTTGATCATAATTTCCCTGTATTCTTTGTTACATCTATGCCTCAATGTGAGCATATTTTTTTCAAAGGAGTAAAAATAAAGTAAAAACCTCCCTGAGACTAAAATGGTGTTACCAAATGCAGTCACTGTCAGATCTATGTTGTGTAAGATGGTGCGGTGGACTACCAAAATGTTTCACCAGTATAGGACTGTTAACCACTAAGAAAAATAGGCTCAAGCTTTGCACTTAAAGGTGCTGCCAAAGTCACATGGGAAGGCACGTTTACGGGTGCAACTTTGCACTTTCCAGCACATTAAAAGTTGCAAAAAGGTTAGAAAGGCGACAAAGTTGCATCCCGTAAAGGTGCTCCGAGGTCGAGCATTGCGTCTAAAGGTGCACAGTTGAACCGCATTTCTAGGGTGTTAGTAATAAGTTCATGCGTTAACAATGAAGTATTTGACTCGTTTTGTATGTTATATTTTGTTTTGATTGGGTGGTGGTAATCATCAGCACTAACAATCAACCGTTTCAACAGAGTTAAAAACCTTTATTGTTGTGTATTGCTCTTTGTTAATACAGGATGATGATTAGAATGATCGATGCTGATGGATGATGATGATGAGGAAGATGAGGATGATGATGATGCTTCCTATTTGGTACAGGTTCCCACACTGTGAATCCCCCGATGCAGCTACATGCCACTCGTGTGGATATGACAGTACGTCCAGAGTCCGTCCTCTCATCCGATGATGCATATCTCCTATATTATCGTCTAGCATAGACACACTGATAGAGTGAGGATTCCAATATATTAATTTCATGACAATGAAAAAAATTCAACGTGCGCATCGTGATAATGTTTTCGTTGCTGGTATATCATACAGGCTTTTTTTTCGTCTTATCGCTCATCTCCTGACACGGCCAGAGCAATTCGACCAGGAACAGGAAGTTTTTCCAACTACATGAGTACCATGAAAAGCCTCCTCATCGAGATAATTTATTTTAAATAGTTAACTTAAATAACACTGTAGAACATAAGACGCCCCTTTTCAACATACTTGTAATTATTAATCATCGCAACTTATGAGAATCTCACTGCTTTAGCTAAAAATGTCATTTCAAATGAACATGTGATAATGTTTTCCATATCTACTCGATCTCGCTGACCGCTGAGAAATATTACAGGAACCGACCACTCAAATATTATTTGATTTGTTAAGTTATTTTGTTTCAGTCGCATTACCGATAATAACATTATGTATACTGTCATCTAAAAATGATAACTCTTTGTATTAACTAAATACGTTGGGTCTTGAGATGAAACTGCACGCAAAACATTGATTCAAATAAAGTGTGCTTCCGGACACTAGTTTGTCTCTCAAGAACACATATGAATAAATAAAGTATGAATACTTTTGTATTTAAAGATGTTATTGAAAAAAAAGAAAAAAATCAATTGCCTGTAAAAAATTATAAATGATTGAAATATCTTGACTAATTAAATTTAAATGTTGGGTTATGATTCCTGCGTTACGTAAATATGGGGTACCTAGCAGGGCGGCCGGATGTATGTTCGCTTGGCGGGGGGGGGGGGGCAAAAGCCAAAAACAGGAGCACTTTATGTTAAAAAGGAACATTGGGTATGCAAATTTTCACCGTCAATTAAGTTTTGGCTTGAAGTTGATGTATGTTTTCTGTAATGTAACTCTAGCAACACCTTTTTATTTTTTCTCCAATTGTTAATAATATGATTTATGAATCCGCGAGCGAGCGTAGTTGGGGAGCGAGCGGTTTGAATTTAGAATTAAGTTAAAACTCTGCTTTGGTAATTCTGGCGCCTAACAATAATGACTTAGAGGCCTATAGTAGAAGTGTCAAAAGAATAAAACAAGTCATGACATTGCCTAAATGCAATTTAATTCCAGAAACAATAAGCAAACACATTTTGAGGGAAAGCTGATGAATGAAATGCATAGTTTTGGTTTGAAGAACATGAAATATACGTTCCCGGCCTGTATATATGTCAAGGATTATTTATACATGTATTCAATCGTTTGACAGCAATTGCAAGTTTGCGAGTGTACCAGGCTGATTCGCCGACTGAAGAGCAGCAAACGCTTGGTATTTAGGGACAAATAAAATCCTCACATTAAACTTCATCTTCCGGTTCAATAGTTTTACATAAGTTTCATTTAGCATTTTTTGACGGTTTTTTTGCAATAAATTAGGCAAACATAATAAACATGAATAGAATCAAATAATCGTGTATTAATGAAGTGTGAATTGAGGCATCTAGGCAGATGCATGTCTCATCTTATTACGTAAGTGCACGATAGTGATGAGCTACAGAATAAATCAGCACCGGACGCGGTGGCAAAATTCTGTTGCAGAAAGGGTGCATTCCCATCTTTAAAACGATCTTTGATGAAAAGACGAGAGTCCTTTACGAACAGGATCGCATGTGGAATGGAAAGGGGGCAAAGAAAAGAAATCAAAATTTGTCAGCGGCGTTTTCGGTGCGAGAAATTGTAATACATGATTTGCGCAGCGCGAAGCGCGCCGATTAATTTACAATTTTGTATGTTAATAGATTTCTGCTCATGTTTAATGGTTATAGTGCTTCTCAATGCTTTCTAAACTATATGTATTTTGCACGCATATATAATGTCGCGCAAAAAATCATGATGGGCGAGGCCCCCCACACCCGTTCCCCGTGATCGCGCCTCGCTCACGAAAAGACATTTGTTCGCTTAAAGACTACATCAAAGTTAGGGCAATGTTATGCAAAGAAAAAGATGGAGAGGGCCCAATCTGTCACCTCATGAGGCACTATATGAAAATTCAAATGCCCCTTCAGGCAGCATAAATGTGTCACTTGTTGAACAATGTAGCCCATATTTCCTGATCTACAATGGCCCTGCATGGAAGGCGAAAATACAAGACAATCGGGATCATACATGAATAAGATCACTGTCAACCAAAAATAAAATCACTGTCAACAAAAGAAAATACGTTATATTAAAAAAACAAGTTCACCTTACCCAGTCTGGTAGCACAACTAAAATTAGGGGCACATTCGATTTAGAGAAAGCCTCAAATGGTAAGGGGGGTTAGTGGGCATAACAGTGGCAGGGAGGGCCTAATTTTTTGCTATCCCATTACATGAAGGCACTAAGATGAAGAGGCCCCAGATGCCCTTTTGGCACAATAATGTTGCCGCCTTCGTTGAGCAAGTTACCCAACTATTGTCTTCCGTATTGAATGACGTGCCCCGTCAGGGGCGAAACAAAAATAATTGAAAAAGAAAAAGAAAAACAATGAAGAAAATCAATCTTAGAGAGCAGAATGAAAAATGCGTCGTTTTAAAAACAAGGTTCCCTTTAAAAAAAAAGCGGTGCATGTCATTCAAAAAAAGGGCATTTTGTCTATCGAATGGGCATCAAGTGCCCCCCCTGCCCCCCGCCCCCCCGTTTCGCCGCCCCTGTACGTTAGTAGCTTGGAAGATTCGTGTGGTTGTACAAATAAATAGAATGAGGAACCTGATGTTCAATTCAAAACTGTTCACAAGAAATATTCTCATCAAATCAATGGTGATTTCACTGATTACATTCGTTCATCATAATATTGATTGCTCGCATACTGCTTGTTTACTCTCCTTTGACTCAGAATGCCAGCGCTTTCTTGTCTGGATTGGACATTAATTAGACAAGATGGTGTTCTAACCCACCAGTTCAAATCATAATTAGACTTAATCACCTATGTATTGATGCGTTGATTATATTATATAATGGATGGAGAACATTTATGCGTTCTGTATAGTGGTTGTAAGCATACAAATGACTACAATCAGGCAAATTATTACCCACTTGATGTACATTATGTATCAGTAGGATTAAGGTAAATAAATCTGGCTATAGAATGAAGATAGAGTATTGCTGTATTCATTGATTCGGGGGAACTATTTTGACCCCAAAGAGTCAATATTGACTAATTATTTGTAAACTGTATGTTTATTATTGTGGGATGCCTTAATAGTAGGAATGTCTTTCCAGTCATTACTTGTAAATATGGCTAGTAGCTTTTATTATCTCAGAATAAAAGCAGTGATCTAACTAACGAGGAAAGGGATAAATGGGGCACATACCCCCTCCGAGAAAAAGCTCACACACAAGATCTGAACCTTGATATTTCGTCACAGGTCAACATAGGGGATGGGCGAATAATGCATTCCACGAACCTTGATTATCAGTCTGCTGAGTTTGTAATCAGTATGGATTCAATTACATCTTTCCATCGGTTTTAACATTCAATAACTGTGTAATACATACGTTTGTAATGCTGATATAATTATATGCATTTAAGGTATCTATCTTAGCCTAAGTTTGGTAAACGTCATTAAGAATTATTGAAATATTTGACAATATGAGTTCCAAAATGACAATGATGACTTGATGATGGAATGATATATTTGACAGAAATCATTACAGCAACTGTATCTGGCCAGATTTCGAGGAAATTTGGATTTCTAAGGATATGTTGATGACGGCTCAAGTTAAGACATAAATATGATTCCAATAAATGTATATGCACAGTCTATAATATGAGCAGACTCCAACAGCCATATTCCACCTATACAGGCGATATATCACTTATGTGCATGCAAACATGATCAAGTGGATACTGTTGTTTACTTGAATATATCCGGAGCTGCTAATTAAAAGGTACTGAATCCAGCATCCAAAAAACACAGTAAAACCGTTTCATTGGATGCAAGACTATGATAATATATCAAGCACTCAGCCTTTGTTAATCAGAAACGGTCACATTGGGACACGACCTTCGAGGCCAGTTTAATGTACTTGACAGATTGAAAGAAGGGTCCGCTTAGAAACATAAAATTGTGATGTGAGTCATTCTTCCAAGAGGGTATATTTCGACATTCCATCGAACAAAGTGAGTCCTGCACATTTCGAGTTGAAAGTTGTGACGGAAAAAGGTATCGTTTTTAATTGTAATGATATAATATCGTATTCTGAAGCTCAAAACGCTGAAATGGGTACTACAGTGTAACAGTGTATAGTAATTCAATATGTCTATTCATAAGATGTCATGATTATATTTTGTGTTTTGATCTATAAACACTAATTAGCAGATTTAGCCCATTGCGTATCAGTTAACTATATATAATAATATAATATATAATAACATATGATTGTATTGCGCCAAATCCATCAGTAGAAGTGCTCAAGCGCGATGTGTTGAAATAGGATACATACAGTAGAAAGGATATTAACGAGTGAGGAATTAAATAGGAAGCATTGAAGCAGGTGAGTTTTTAGACTGCTTTGAATGAATCTGGAGATTTGCAATAAAATATTTTATATGTATATTTATATCATTATATAAATTAATATAAATATTTTTTTTCTCCCCCCCCCTTTTTTTATGCTCAGTTCACCAAGCAAATTGTCCTTGTTGGATTGATCTCTCATGTATTGCTCAATACGCTGGAATTTTCCCTGGGGAAGTTGAATTCGTTTCCCTTCCTTAATTGTATTGAATAAATTATCAATTTATCAAAAGAAACTTACTATTAAAAAAAATGGTCTACTAAAAATAGAGAGAAATTTGTCATAATTGGTAAGCACGAAGTTAAATGTTGGTAAATATTTAGTCATTCCAGATGTATATTGTAATTCTTACAAACAAATGAAGTTAGCACATTCTGAATTTGAAAGCTGTTACAGAAAAGAGTTATATGTAGACTAAGGGTAATGAATACGTGTAACTACATGTAAAAGGAACGATGTATTAAAGCTCGTGTATATGATAATATGTCAGAGTATATTTTGTGTTGATCGGTATATCCTCTTTCACTATTTAGCCCTGCTTCCAGTACCTGAATGGCCTGTTGTTACTGCACATTTCTTTCATTTGCTCCAGTTCACACCAAATGCCTTAGGGGATTGATTCTATCGTATTCAGGGCGTACATAGACCATTTTGAATTGGAGGGTGTCTACATGTCCATTTGCCGAACTAGCAAAAATGAAATGCCGATGAGAATGATTGTTCAAAGGGCGTAACAGGGCATCCATTTGTTTTCAGGATGGGGGGGGGGTGATCCCACGTACTGAGTGTCTTACGATTGTCCGTGAATAAACTAAGTACCCCTGCTTTACTGCTTATAGATACTCCTTCAAAAAAGAGTTGGAAAATCTGACTTGATCGACGTATTCATCCATCTTATAGTAAGCTAATAAGAACATGCTTTGTACGCTAGCAGAAAATTGTTATCAATTGTCTTTAAATAATAGCCCTATCTTGTTAGATTATTTCCATCAGGGAAAAGGCAGTATTAAAAAATGAAGTGGATAAAGTTAAATTGAAAACTGCAAAAGAACGGTGGTCGTGAAGAGTCGGCATAGGAACTGGTGTGTTTTGTCTGGAGTTATGTCTTTTGTTTCAACCTGTCAGGCATGAAGTCATTCAAAGGAGGCCCTGCCACTTCATTTGTTTGGATTCTTAAGACCGAATAGTTTGAGATCTGTTTTGAAACTCATACATGTTTTTCTGCTTTTTTTCGTTTGTTTCCTTGGTTCCTTGCATGTCAACATGTTGTTGAATTCCAGATAGTGTTAATGCTACGTCGCCAACTTAGCCGAGTTGTAGTAAGCGAGTTATGGCGATTTGGCGATTCTAAATGAGAACTCGGACAACTCGTCGATAACTCGCGAAATCCCGCCTCCATTAACTCGGGATAACTCGCAACAACTCGCACGGCTCGCGTATCTCGGCACAACATCTTCTCGAGGTCGCGAGCCAGGTACCAATTTTTATACAGGTTAAAAATTTTTACTAACTCGCAGCAACTCCTCGCGTAATATCGCATAACTCGAACTAAACTCGTTATATACTCGCAATAACTCATGACAAGCTCGCAATGCACACTTCGAATCAAACTCGAATAACTCGCCACCATCAAAGTATTCCGAAGACATAGCCGAGTTCCAAGAGTGGTGTAGCGACACACTACCGATATGTTTGCGAGTCAGACTGATTAGCACGAGATTAGGACGAGGTTCAGAACGAGTACGGCGACTTACAGCGATTTCCAGTAGCCCGTCGCGGAGCGACCAGCGAGCCCGTATGTAGCTTATTGAGAGTGCAAAGGCGAAGCCCACGCCTGGCTATTCAGTCTGGACGCTATAGAAAAAGTCATTTTCACTCTCCAGGAATATGTTTAAAGCTAGAAGCATTTTCCTTCACCAATATTTGCATATTTATTGTCACTGATTGGAATTTAAAGGAAGTTATAGATTTTGTCATGTATGCGTTATAACAATCCTATGCCATAGTGGCCTCATATACAAAATTTAAAAATGGCGCTGAGGAGAATACGCCAAAGAAACGTAGAATTTGATCGTGGGAGTAATAAATAAACCAATAAATTTCACTATAATTGCTGAATAAACAGGACATGACAAGATAATTTGTAAGCACACGATCAGTCAGAATTTGGCTGAATATAGAACTAATATATGTAAAACTGTCCTTTGTAATACAGGAGTCCTACCAGTAAATTAATAAATAAGTTGCACCTGGGCATTGGTTGGTGTCTCTTTATTCGGAAGTAATGTCCCTTCCTTGGCAGGATTCCCACACATTAAGGTGTTGACTGTAATTTCATTAATTGACAGTTTAAATGGAACTTTTATTGCACGCAGACCGTCTCAGACAAATTCCACACTGCGCGTCGCGTTTTGTTGGCATGCACTCGTAGATCTACGTAGCTTGCTGTTCGTCGGCGGCCTACGTACTACAGCACTGTGTTACTAGTGTTGCTGAGCAGTCGTTGCTGCACCGCTGAGTAAGCCCGTGCGAAAGTGCAATTACTGCCACTACTATAGACTAAATTACTCAAATGTATTCAAATCATATTGATAATGAAGTTTCAAAGTACAATCTGAACCAACAAACCAGTACTTAAAATAAAATCTTTGCGTGTTAAATTGGGTACAAATCTCAACATTTTCCCTTTATTGCCCCACTGCACACGTCGTCCACTAGCAGTGACTCATAACACTGTCAGTGTCACTGACACTCGCACCGTACCCGCACCGCGAGGCTCGCGCTATAATGGCACAAAATATATGAAAGGACGTTCAACTCACCCTGCTATCAGAAAGATATATTGAGGAGTCTTGCTTCTTCTCCTAGTCTTCCTTAATTAATAAGTCAGGTGTCTAGATTTTATATTTTATACGGAATTTTTAAACTTTCTTGCTAGTTTTCTTGAGCGCCTGCTCTGGCTGAATT
>JZLH01S0368552.1:15906-29614 GCA_001188425.1 Eucidaris tribuloides
GTAAAACCCTCTCCCCTCCTTCCCCTCACCCTTCCTCCCCTCCTTCCCGCTCCCCTCTCTCCCCATCCCTCCAACTCTTCCCTCGGCCTTCACCCCCTCGCTCCTCACTTTAGCCCCATGTATACTTATATTACTCTATCACAAGGGGAGGAAGCAGTTTTACTGAAGTATCCTACCAACAAGCAGTTATGTTAGCTACAGTACTCTTTGTGAAACAGATTACTTAACACTCTGCTAACATCCAACTTCTCGACATTTTCGTAATCTACATTCTGGCATTTTCCTCGCTCATAGTACACTGTCCATCTCACAGTTAGCCGCCTCTCTGGGCATTTGTACTGGCATTTTTTGTATAGCTCCCTGCGCTAAAGAAACCTGAAGAGAAAAGGGAATAAGCAAATTATTTGTTAAATTATAGTTCTATCGAAGGCTAATTACCTAAGTGTCAAGCGATGGACGATTAGTAATGCTATAACACTAGGAAGCCGATGTGAGGATGCATGCATCTCAAGATTGTTTTGAACTGGACATATTTGAACCTTAAAGGCAGTGAATCTCCATCTGCAAGACATCGCCCGCAGATCACAGGTTATATATATAGATAAACCCATCCCTTAGCTAATTAATGAAAGGCATGTCTGTGAAATTTGGGGGTCAGCTAATTGCCCAGAATTTAAAAAATGCAAAGAACAAACAAGTAGCTATTTAATTAGTGTACGTTTAGGAGTAGATATTTTTTTCCTCTAGTGCGAGAAAAAAATTCAAATCGAAGATCTACCAGCACTTATAGATTCCTCTAAAACGATTTATCTAGCTCTATATTTGCTAAAGGTTCCCAGATGGCATTTTCTTCTATAAAATGCCATTGTATTAACACAGTTTATGATTTAGGGGCATGGAAAGCGTGAGATCCCCTGCCTTAATGTGTCTTGCAATTTTATGCACCAATGGTGACAGTTGAGGCAATGTTTTGATTTTAGGCTGTATACTGTTTTGCCGCACTGCGCAATTGTAAGAGAAATTGTCTGTTGTACAACAAGTTGTAAAATAAAGTATTAGCCCCTATTATAAAATGTAATTATTGTGTTAATTTTGTAAAATTTTAGAAGTTAAATATGTCCCATGTAACATTCTTTATTTAGAATCAGGAAGATCAGGATTCATGAAATATAGAAATGTATCAGTACATGTTTTTCCCTATTTCAAAGAAATCTGTAGCTAAATATCTCAAAAATTTGTAGCGAAAGACTAATTAAATTATAAGAACCTACCATTAATATCATGTAAGTGTATGTGTTGAGCTATTACCTATTATGTAAGAGTATTATCATGAATTTCATTCCTTTAAAGCAATTACTCAAGGCAACGCATCTTGTGGCATAAAATTGTGCCAGTAACACATTATAAGACTGGTTCAGGATTTGCAAGTACCATCACTCCCTCATAATCACTACAAAAACTAGTTCAGTACTTACAAATGGTGTGTTGAAAAATTTGAAGATCCATACGTCACAAAACTTTTTGTTTTCGTGAGAAAACTAATTTGATGATATGCTACCAGATATACGTTCTTCTGTGAGTTTAAATTTTTGCTCAATTGGGCAGAACACGGTGTGTGTACGTTTCACATACCAGCTGAAGCGCAGCAGTCAGCGGCCGACTACGGTACCGTTGATAATGGTCAAATGCAGCTGCAAACTCTGGCGGACCTTTCGCTAGCGCCCTATGCAAGACAAATTTGGAACTAACAGAATGGCCTGTGCACGGGCTGATCGCTCATGAAAATTTTTGAAGGTTATAACCATCCAGAAGTTTTCAACCAAAACCTAGTGTATTCTATTCTACCCAACGGTTCTATGAGAGGTGTTTCTTTATACTAATCTTCACATGGTGATGATTATAAGCATGCTTCATACAATCTGCTGTTTTGGCGAGCAAGTTCCTGCAACTCAATGCTTTAAAGAGAATGTAAAATATGATTGTCCTCCATGCAAAACCAAGTGGCACTGTCAATATCCCCATTGGGGTTTCACGTGGTGAACTGGGGCCTGTTTCATAAAGCTGTTCGTAAGTTACGCAGACTTTATAAACAGACTGGTGATGCAGTTCTTAGTGGGCTAAATGATAAGATATGTGATTAGTGTAGCACCCAAGAACACGTTCCAGTCCATTCTTAACTTACAAACAGCTTTATGAACGAGGCCCCTGCTGGTGCGGCCAGTTGTTTACAGTAAATGACATGATGGGGGCAGTCCCTCAAACTTGGGCGAACTACTCCTAGAATCGAAGTAAAGACTATGCAAGGATTCTCCTGTGAAGAATCTTGTAGTCAAACGTTGACATCATTTATTAAAATAAACAATGTCAATATTCACTCATAGGCCAGGGAAACGCTGTATGGCCCTCTATGGGGGTTCATTTTTATCGTCCTCCGGATAAAATTAAGAATACTCCTATGGTTTATGCTTGATTACTCCTCAATAAAACAAATTACAGACAAATCCTGCCCCAAGTGGAGATCCACTCCTGCTAAGTGTCAAGTAGTTGGTGAAGTAGTTTTCAATGCTCTATTGTTTCTTGAGGCAGTTTCCGAAAGTGTTTCGCAATCATGTCAGCTAACCTTTAACATTATGGAGGGATAACAATACCTTTACAACCCTCGGAGGCTGAGTGCGTTATAATTGGAACCGTGCACGCCCTGTCCCCTGCACTGACGGCGAGGCAGAGCTCCACCGTGCCAGAACCGGGGGCGGGGCCCTTCCGTTTTCTTGACGACCCGGCGATGGAGCGGATCCCGCCGATGCTCCCCTCTGACCGGATATTGACTGTGGCGACGACTGCTCCTCATGTTTCACGTGGGGTAATGGCTACTGGTTGAGGTGGGGGAGAACGTGAGGGAGGGGGAGTGGCTGTAGGGCGTCCCGTCCGACTGGGCAGCACTCTCGTAGCCTGTTTCGGGGGGCTTCGCGACTTGATCTGGAGGGACCTGCGTCGCCGGATCTGTAGAAAGAGAAAAAAACAGTGTGAAAGGAGAAATTTAGATATGTTTTGTAATTTGTTTTCTTCTAAGTATTGTATGTTTTTAGGCTGGCGGGCAATATTATTATTATTATTAATTATGCATTATACTAGAAAACATATTCGAAAGGCTCGCATTAGTAAAAGTAAGCTACTTATGTTCTTACTTTCTTAAACGCATCAAGGAAATTTTCAATTTGATCGTGTTATGCGCTATAATACAGTAAGAGCTGAATAATAATACTAGTAAATAATACAATAAATAATAATCGTATCATCACATCATACAATCATCACATCATCATCAATCATTATTATTATATTAATCATGACTATTATTATTTGAATACAGCGATGTTGCCGTTTATGATAACGCACTTTATGTCAGAATAAATCAATATTTCCGGGAAGAAAGTGAAAATAGAGAATGTATGGCAACCTTGCATATGGTACCGGTAGCCGTTTGCCCATCTAATGCATTTTCTCTCATGTAAACACACCATAAGACACAAACATCACAAAATTCATAGACACAGTGGGCCGCTGGAGACCGTCGCTGCCAGCACAACACACATATAAGAGGCAAATACATACAGACTTAACAACACACACACGAGCATAATATAATTCACACAAATACACGCTAGCCGACAGGGCAAATCCTAGTCAGACACAGAAACAGCACTCAGAAAGTTAAATGGGATACACACCATAGCATATCAGTAAACCACAGGGGAGATCTTGCAGTACATCACAGCAGAAAAATTTATTCCATTTGAGCACTTACAGCAATTTTTAGCAGACTTTATAAGCAGATGTTATAACAAATAGTACAAATAATAACTCCAAAGGAACCACTTTTCCGCGAGAAAAATAGGCTTCAAAACCACCCACATGTACGCGTCAGATCTAAAACAATAAAATTCTTAGTGAAATATATATGTCTTTTACATAATTGGTCAATCCAATTATTTCAACGAGTAGAAGGTCATTGTACACCTTTCAAAATTACCAAAAGATAATCTTTGCAAATCTCCCATAGTTCGGCCACTTGGACCATGGCAAGTGACCATCTGTGTTAGGGGGGGGTGGGTTACAGGTCGCTCACTGGTTCCAGATACCACTTGACGGATGAAATGACCAACGCGGTAGGGGCGGTGGTCAAAGTTAATGTCATAAGTCAAGACTGGGCTTCTTGACGCAGAAATAACTGTATGCAATGTAACCAGGAAGATGGGGTGTGGTGTGTGGGGGGGGGGGGGACGGGGGTTGTGGGAGGAGTCAATCCATAATGTTGATATGTATCTATTTATTCCGAATAATGTAGTTCAAGACATATCTTGACCCAGATCTATCGACTGACGAGATTTACGGATTGTTTGTATGACCTTACAGACCATTTTATTTCTTAAGAGAACGTACCAGTTATTCAATTTGATACAGGCTATTCAAAATTACGAAGTATATTTTTCCCATTAATATCAATTGAACCAAGAACGAATGTACAAGTATTGTTTTTTTATGAAGGCAGCTAATCGTAAATGTAGCACTGGTTTTGAAATGACCAGAACGTATTCCCTGTGGCTATACGTATATCACTGGGAGATAAGAAAAATGAAATCAATAATTAGGAGGAGGAGGAGAGGAGGGAGGGGAGGGGAGGAGAAGAAAGAAGAAGAAGATAAAGAAAAAAGAAGAAAAGAGAGAAAGAAGAAAAAGAAGGAAGAAGAAGAAGAAAGAAAAAGCAAGAAGAATAGAAGCAAGAAGAAGAAGAAGAAGAAGAAGAAGGAAGGAAGAAGAAGAGTAAAGAGCAAGAAGAAAGATGAAGAGGAGAAGAAGGAAGAAGAGAAGAAGAAGAAGAAGAAGAAAGAAGAAAAGAAAATGAAGAACGACCAAGAGATGAAGAAACAAAGCGTAGCGGGGAAGAGGAAAACAAATAATTGTATGTGATCTATGAAAAAAGGATCCTGTTCTCCACTGAACCACTAACCATCTACTACTACTAATGTACAACTATAAAATGAAATAAAAACAATCATATTTGATATTCCTGAAATGTTCTTCAACAGGACTGTAATAACTAGTAATGTGTACACACTAGTGGAGCAGATAACTGCATATTTTGGTCGAATCGTTCAAATTGTGATGAAAAGCACAAATTTTGCATTGGATATTCCTGAGGGTGTTCTTTTTCAGACATATAAGCGGGCCACGTGGAATTTCCAAAATGCGTGGTTAATGTGGGGCCATTTTTCAAAATTGGCGCCATGTGCAACCATATATTGAGCTAGTTTTGAAAATGATTTTGAATGGAACCTTCTATAACCATGGAGTTTGGTTATCATTTTAAAGGACATTTGAATTTTCTAACATAGATGATACCACACTTTGATTGGGATTGTGGCTAAATTTGACAGCTCTTTTAAGGCCAAAAATGTTGAGTTTTCTAAACGCTTTTTTTCAACAAAATGCTATAATTTTAGTGATTATTATGTTTACTCTAATTTCAAAACATTCCTTTCAATAGCTCGCCGGTAAAGCGGTTGTTTTGGACCGCTGTTTGAGCAAGACAACAAATTTAATGGAATGTGAAATTAAATGAATATAAAAGCATTTAATTTGTATTACTTTCAACGTAAACGTCAGTTGAAGTGTCTTCAAATGCTTTGCCGAAAGTAACTTATGATACATTTATTTCCAGCAAATCTGGGTTGCTAATTTTAACGTGACTTTGGCTTGAGTTAATGGGGCACGGTGTGGCCGTGGTGTTAATTCAAGCGTTGATTATCAATGGAGCGGGGTGAGAATGAGCGGCGAAGAATGTCTGGTGGTTGTCTGAAGTGGACGTTGCCTAGCACAATTTGCGCGCGTCTGGGGGGTAGTAGCTGGTGGTCAAGTGGCCGATCTATGGGAGATTTGCCAAAGATTATCCTTTTGGATAATTTTGAAGGTGTACAATGACTTCATCTGTTGAAATAATTGATTGACAATTATGTAAAAGACATATATATTTCACAAGAATTTATATTGTTTAGTCTGAGGTACATGTGGGTGGTTTTTGAATGCCTATTTTTCTGGGAAAAAGTGGTCTTTGGGTTATTTTGTACTTTTGTTATAAAATCTGTTATAAAGTCTGTAAAATTGCTGTAAGTGTAAATGAATAAATTTTCTGTGTGATGTACTGCAAGTGTGTTTACTGATAATGCTTATGGTGTGTATCCCATTTAACTTTTGAGTGTGTTTCTGTGTCTGACTAGGATTTGTGTGGTAGTGTATTTGTGTGAATTTATAGTGTGTGTGTGTGTTGTAAGTCTGTATGTATTTGTATTATATGTGTGTTAGTGTGTGTGTCTATGAATTTTGTGTGTTTGTGTCTATGTGTGTGTTTACATGAGAGAAAATGCATATGGGCAAAGGTACCGTACTCATAAATCAAGGTTGCCATACCATTCTATATTTTCACTTCTTCCCGAAATTTTGATTTATTTCTGACATAAAGTGCGTATTCATAAACGGCAACATCGCTGTATCAAATAATAATAGTCATGATAATAATAATAATAATGATGATGATGATGGTGATGATGATGATGATGATGATAATTATTATTATTGTTATTATTACTAGTATTATTATTCAGCTCTTACATGTATATAGCGCATAACACATCAAATGAAAATGTCCCTATGCGTTTAAAAGAAAGTAAGAACATAAGTAGTTACTTTACTAATGGAGCCTTCGAATATGTTTCTAGTAATAATGATAATAATAATAATAATAATATGCAGCTAAAAAACATACAATACTTAGAAGAAAAAAAATTACAAAACATTCTAAAATTTCTCTTTCACATGTTTTTCTCTCTTTCCTACAGATCCGGCGACGCAGTCCCTCCAGATCAAGTCGGAGCCCCCCGACACAGGCTACGAGATGCTGCCCCAGTCGACGGGACGCCCCTACAGCCACTCCCCCTCCCTCGTCTCCCCCACCTCAACCAGTAGCATACCCACGTTAAACATGAAGGAGCAGTCGTCGCCACAGTCAATATCGTCAGAGGGGAGCATCGGCGGGATCGGTCCATCGGGGGTCAAGAAACGGAAGGGCCCCGCCCCCCGGCTGGAGGTGGAGCTCTGCCTGGTGTGCGGGGACAGGGCGTCAGGGTTCCATTATAACGCACTCAGCCTCCGAGGGTTGTAAAGGTATTGTTATCCCTCCATAATGTTAAAGGTTAGCTGACATGATTGCGAAACACTTTCGGAAACTGCCTCAAGAAACAATAGAGCATTGAAAACTACTTCACCAACTACTTGACACTTAGCAGGAGTGGATCTCCACTTGGGGCAGGATTTGTCTGTAATTTGTTTTATTGAGGAGTAATCAAGCATAAACCATAGGAGTATTCTTAATTTTATCCGGAGGACGATAAAAATGAACCCCCATAGAGAGCCATACAGCAGGTTTCCCTGCTATGAGTGATATTGACATTGTTTATTTTAAAATGAGTCAACGTTTGACTACAAGATTTTCACAGGAGAATCCTTGCATAGTTTACTTGATTCTAGAGTAGTTTCAGCCCAAGTTGAGGACTGCCCCCAATCATGTCATTTACCTGTAACACTGGCGCACCAGCAGGGGCCTGTTACATAAAGCTGTTTGTAAAGTTAAGAATGACTGGAACGTGTTCTTGGGTGCTACACTAATCACATTCTTTATCATTTAGCACAAGAACTGATCACCAGTCGTTTATAAAGTCATGCGTAACTTACGAACAGCTTTATGAAACAGGCCCCAGTTCACCCACGTGAAACCCCAATGGGGTATTGACAGTGCACTGGTTTGCCATGAGGACAATCATATTTACATCTCTTAAAGATTGAGTTCAGGAATTGCTCGCCAAAAACAGCAGATTGTATGAAAGCAGCTTAAATCATTCACAATGTGAAGATTAGTATAAAGAAACACCTCTCATAGAACCTTTGGGTAGAATACATAGTTTTGGTGAAAATCTGGATGGTTATAACCTTCAAAATTTTCATAGAGCGACAGCCCGTGCACAGGCCATTCTGTTAGTTCCAAATTTGTCTTGATAGGCCGCTAGCCGAAAGTCCCGCAGAGTTCAGCTGCTTGACCATATCAACGTACGTAGTCGGCCGCTGACTGCTGCGCTCAGCTGGTCATGTGAACGTACACACAACCGTGTTCTGCAATTTGAGCAAAATTTAAACTCACAGAAAGAACCGTATTCTGGTAGCATATCATCAAATTAGTTTTTCTCAGAAAACAAAAAGTTTGTGACGTATGGATCTCAAACTTTCAACACACCATTTGTAAGTACTGAACTAGTTTTTGGTAGTGATAATGAAGGGAAGTGATGGACTTGCAAATCCTGAACCCAGTCTTATAATGTGTTACTGGCACAATTTTTTGCCACAAATGGTGCCCTTTGAGTAATTGTTTAAAGAATGAAAATTATGATAATACTTCTGCATAATAGGTAAATAGCCCTCAACACAATAACTTAATGATATAATTGGTAGGTTTATATTAAATAGTTTTCTACAAATTTGAGATTTTAGTACAGATTTTCTTTGAAATAGGAAAAACATGTACTGTACATTTTCTATATTTCATGATCCTGATCTCCTGATTCTAAATAAAGAACTTTACAGGGACATTTTAACTTCTAAAATTTTACAAAATTAACACAAAATTACATTTTTAATAGGGGTATACTTTATTTTACAACTTTTGTACACAGACAATTTCTCTACAATGCATGGGCAAAAAGTTACAGCTATCAAAACATTGCTCAATGTAGCATTGTCATAAAAATGCAAGACACATTAAAGGCAGGGGATCTCATTTCCATGCCTAAATATAAACATTGTGTTAATACAATGGCATTTTATAGAAGAAAATGCCATCTGGGAACCTTTAGCAAAATATAGGAGCTAGAAACTCAGTTTTAGAGGAATTATAGTGACTGGTAGACTCCGATTTGAATTTTTTCTCGCGAGAAAAAATTCCTACCATAACGTACACTAAATTAAATAGCTATTGTTTTTCTTTTGCATTTTTTAAATTCTGGGCAATTACTGACCCCCAAATTTCACAGACATGCCTTTCATTAATAGCCTAAGGGCATGGGTTATCTTTTCCTGGTCTGCGGGGATGTTTGCAAATGAGATTCACTGCCTTTAAGGGTTAAATATGTCCAGTTCAAAAAATCTGAGATGCATGATCCTCCATGCTCCTAGTGTCTATAGCATTACTATCGTCCATCGCTTGACACTAGGTAATAGCTTGATAGATATAATTTAACAAATAATTTGTTTTCCTTTCTCTTCAGGTTTCTTTAGGAGGAGTATAACAAAAAATGCCCAGTACAAATGCACGAGAGGCGGTAACTGTGAAATGGACATGTACATGAGGAGAAAATGCCAAGAATGTAGATTACGAAAATGTCGAGAAGTTGGAATGTTAGCAGAGTGTAAGTATCTGTTCAAAAAAGAGTACTAGTAGTAACATAACTGCTTGTTGTAGGATACTTCAGTAAATGCTGTGATAGAGTAATACTAAAGCTTATATACATGGGGTAAAGGAGTGAGGACGGGGGCGTGAAGGGGCAGGGGGAAGCATGGGCGAGGGAGGCGGAGGAGATGACTAGCTGGACCCAGCTGGTTAGTGAATGGGCAACAGACACCCAAAACACAAAATAGCAGATACAGTTGATGTTGTTGCGAGCAAACAGATAAATATCATACATAAATAATGTCCTGGGGAAAGTTATCTTATTGAACAGCAGTCCTGGAGAGGGGTAAAGGAGTGGGTGGAGTAAGGGGAGGAGGAGGGGAGTGAGGGGCTGACGGAAAAATGGGGAGGGAGGAGAGTGAACATGGAGGGTCCGTCTGAGGCAGGGGTGGAGGAGGAAGTGTTAGGGAGAGGGGAGGAGGGAGTTAGGTGATGTGGAGATAGTTGCAGGAGTGGTTTAGAAAGAAGTGGCGGGAATTGGGCGACATGGAGGTTCCACATCGCTTTGTTAACTTAAAATACGCGTTGGAGGGAATGAAGGGACCCGGAGCAGATCAACGACAGAGGAGAGCGAACAGGAAGAGGAGCAGGAGAGACGGAACTACACACAGGGCTAGAGTAGTGGGGAAGGGGAAAGGAGAAACATCATCACATAGTTTGCACATAATAGAGGTACATAAAATTGCTGTGCATGGATAAACCTATAGAACTCACATATTGAACTCACATACCCTTCCAAATCCTGAATATTTAACTGGATCCAATAATGTGATTCAAAGTGGGAAATATGTGCTCCTCTACCCTCAACCCCCCCCCCCCATATTTATGAAATGAGGAGAGAATAAAGGTGACCTGCTATGCCTAACAGCGTAACTGGAGAATTCTTCTGTTTGATTGTTAATTGTAATTTGTTGGCAGACAATTGTTGCAAGTGATTCTACATGTGCATATATTTGATTATAAGAGTGAGTGCAGCAAGTTAGGTGTTTTGTGAAAATTTCATGAATAGAAATTCACCTGGTGAAATTTTTAAATCATTACAATCACTCTTTGCAATATTCCACGGTAGAATTTTATTGTGGGTGGGGGAAGGGGAGTGTGTAACAAACACCCCCCCCCCAAGCCCTCTTATTTTCTATGCCACCGGTAACATAGGTCGAACATTGTAGGGGAAGGGTTACGTGTAAAATTATTTTATGTTTGCATGTGCTATAGACACATTTTCTGTCTAACTTTTGCTCTTTAAATTTGCACTGTAGGTCTCTTGACAGAAGAACAGTGTAAATCAAAAAGGCAACGAAAAATGCTGAAAAAGAAACAGCAGCAGGATGAGCAGAGTCCACAACAGAGCGAGGAGGAGTCAATCCCATTACTAACAGACAAGCAACGAGAGGTTATTGAAAGTCTGGTCAGCACGCATAAAGAACTAGAGATCCCGGGTCCAGAAGATATGAAGAGAGTAACGGTGAGTGTGAAGGGAGAGAAATAAAAACCCCTTAAACAGAGGAGAAACGGGGAGATGAGTTGAAATTATGATCGAGGCAATTCCAAATTGAAGGGGTAAATTTGGTGGAGAAAAAAATGATGTAAACTTCAAATTTTCATTCTACTAATTCAGTACTTAATCTAATAAGCATCTGTTCTTTTATTCCAGAACACTAGCCCAAGCCGCCCCCCGCCAAATTATACTCCTGTAATGACAAGTACCCTCCGGATCAATTACCCAGGACAATTACTCGCCCTAAGATTGCTCCACTTCATATTTTGGAACAACTGTACACCCCGCATAGAACAATTCCCCCAGGATGATTAAATCCCAAGAACAATTGTTCTACGAGAGGTAGTGTCCATAATGATTATGAAGGTAGTAAATCAGGGTGTCTTTTTTATTTTTGGGGGGGGGGTAGCATTATGTATGTCCGCAGTTAGTTGTCATATAGAAGGGTCATGGTCTTTGGAGGGGTGGGGGGAAATTGCCCGAACATGGCAGTACCGAGAAACCGATGCGTCGTTCATCGTTGCCTGAAGTCCCGGGCGGGTGTATTGACACCCGGACCTACCATAGGACTCCCAAACACAAACCTGCTCTGGCCATTCAGCCTTCTTTGTTGCTGCTCTCAAACTGTGGAACAACCTTCCGAACTGTATCTGATATGTTCATGTTTTCGAGCATAAACTTAAGTCACACCCTTTTTTTCCACTCAAAATGTCTGATAATACCCCAGCCAAACAAAGTTTGAAGGGGGTATAGTGTATTTAGGAATCAACGTGTGGTCGCTGATCAGGGATAAATATTGCCGATCAAATTACTCCCCCATTTTTCGAGCAATGCCCATGAAATTTGGCATGCACATTGGTCTTGGGGTGAAGATGTGCAAGATACATTTTTTCAATGTGTTGGAAGCTGCGTAGCATTAGTAAGGGCATAATATGGTGATAAATCTGAAAAATATAGCAGATCAAACTACTTATTTTTTGAGCGGAGAATTTGGTAAACATACAGGCCTTGTCCAGAAGATGGGCAAGACGCATTTCCAATGTGTCGGAGACTGCATTGCCATGGTAACGGCATATTATGATGATAAATTGGGGTATTAATCACATTCAGTGATATTTCTAGTTTATAATTGTTTTTATTTTGGTTGTAATTCACTGCAGCCCTGGCAAGAGGGGGGTCATGATCAAAGCAACGGGTCAGACACCCATTCGGTTCAAGCAAGCGATCTCTACAATGCTGCTCAACTACCGCTGCAAGTAAGTACAGTGGACGCCAATTCTCAGTATTCGCAATACGGTGTGCCACAAATCGGGTTCAAAAGACGGGCCAAAATCTGCAATGCCTCATGGGAAATAGTACATATCATGAAGCCTAGCTTCTGTACATTTGATATAAACTATGCATGCTGCATATTTTCTTGTGATATTTAGACCATTTTCGCTGAATTCTTCCTCCGGTTTTGCTATGGTTTTCAGTTGTGAAGTATCAGAATGCTAATCACACACTGCCAAACTTAAAAATTGGAGAAATACCCGTGGATGAGATACAAAGTGGGTGAAATAGCCACGCAACAACGCTGCGTCAGAACTGATTTAGACCTCAAAGTTGGAAATTGGCCTGTGCGCTGCTCCCGATAGGTGGCGCACCGTATTGCGAATACTGAGAATTGGTAAGGTGTCATTTTTTGAAAGGAGTCCCAGCCACCCTACTGCGTGGGTTGGGCAGGCCGTATGCGTGTACCACTTTTCTCAGGCAAAGGGGTCATTTTCGGTCCAGTTTCTTGGGTAAAATTCACCTGAGATGTGTTAAGATAGAGGGTTCTTTTTGTTGAATTTATGGTGAATACCCTAGAAAGGGTTTTTTTTTTGGGGGGGGGCTATGAGGGTTGGCACATTGGGGTTTAGCATAGTGGCACTGTGGCCTCTTGGTAGGGGCACATTGCGAGTTAATCAGGAAAATATTTGCAGGTCAAACTATTTTCTACTTTTCAAGCACTGCTCAAGAAATTTGGTACCCACATTGGTCTTGGGGTGAAGATGTGCAAGATGCATTTCTTGAATATGTCGGAAAGTGCATTGCCATGGTAACAGCATATTATGGCAGTATGCCTATAAACTAACTGGGGGGCTTCCAAAACAAGAAGAAAAGACAATTCAGTGGGTTGTGCAATGAGTCAGGTGCATTGGGATGTTAGAGCTTTTGTTAGACATGCTTGAAGCCCCGAGTTAGACATACAGTGTAAGCATAAAAACAGCACCCAAACCAAATAGGTCTATAGAGCAGGGTAATTTCCTCACATAAGGCCATCCTGTTTGGGCGGGGGTATTAATCACATTCAGTGATATGCAATGTTCGTATGGGCCAGGGAATTTCAGGAATGTCGGGCAATTAATCACTTTCATCTGGAAAGTCAAGAAAATCATTTGTTCACATATTTTCAAAAAGATCCTTGATAGGAAGTTTGCTAGTATTTCAATGACGTGTTTTTACATGCTTCAAAAATGTAATAATGGTCATTGAAATTTACAGTTTTCTGCTCTGGAAGTCATAGAAAATCAGGAAATTTTGAAAATGTGCAAGTTTATGAACCGTGGATATTTCTACTTTAATTTTGATTTACACAACTTTTTTTTTCCAGAACGTGGCATCTCGTCACAACA
>JZLH01S0368552.1:47367-58585 GCA_001188425.1 Eucidaris tribuloides
TCATCTTCTTCTTCATCTTCTTCTCCTCCTCCTCCTCCTCCTTCCTCTTCTTCCACGACCTCTGCTTCTTCTCCTTGTCCTCTTCCCCATTCTCCTATTCTTGCCCCTACCCCTTTCATATTTGTTTCATTTTCTCCTTTTACTATTCCTCCTCCTCCTCCTCCTCCTTCTCCTCCTCCTCCTCCTCCTTCTCCTCCTCCTCCTCCTCCTTCTCTTCTTTCTTCTTCTTCTCCTACTCTTCTTTCTCCACTACCTCCCCATTTTATCCTAATTCTTCTTTTCCCTTTTCTCTTTCTTCTGTCTCCTACTATACCTTCTCCTTCTCTTTCTTCTCCAATTCCCCCTCCTCCCCCTCTTCTTTCAATACAAGTATGCTGTAAATATGGTTGGAAACAGTTTGATAATAAAAAGTGTGTGGTGCAAGTACCGAGATAAATTACATGTGGATGTGAGTAGTGGGTACAATTCTATATTTACAAGTTGATATGATGAGATTTTTTAATATTGTGGCACCTATGGGCCACCGCACACTACAAGATTCGCTGTGATCCGATTTCGGTAATAAATCGCAGTGGCATTTAATATGGCCATTTCAACAATTAAAACTTATTTGATTCAGATTCTGAAGAATAATATGAATACTTAAAAAGGGATTTTGGTGCGCTATCAGCCTTGAACCCAGAGTAAGGGCCAAATTATTTCCAAATCGTAGGCAATTGTAGGACTTCTTTCACATCACTGTGATTCACAGGCGATTTTACTTTTCCTCCGACTAGAGAGCTCAAAATGGCCATATTTTCGATTTTACCGTCTGCATGACTATTCAGAACTTTAATAAACAGATTGTGATGTCTTAAAATGTTAATATCAAACACTATTCCATTTTCTTCTGAAATTGGGTCGTAGACTGATTGTTTAGTGTGTGGTGGCCTAAACATGTTGTGTGAAAAGTAACACTATAAAGCAAATAATATGGGGGTAATTGGTAGTTGTCATGGTGTGTGTCATCTAGGAGGAATAGCCCATGGGTAGTTGTCCTTGGGGGTAGCTATCCAGCAGAGAGGGTCTGCGGTTAGTTGTCCTGGACTACTGGTGGTGGATATCCAGGAGTACTGGTCCAGGGGTAGTTGTCGTAGGGGATAATTGGTAGTTGCCCAGTGTTAGTTGTGTGGTAGTAATGGCCCAGGAGAAGCTGTCCTAGGGATTTATCGTGGTACTAGTTGTCTTAGTGCTAGTTATCTAGGAATAATGATCCAGGTAGCAGTTATCCGGGAGTATAATAGTGCAAGTGTAGTTGTCGTAGTGGTAACTTATCAGGCAGTAATTGTCCAGGTGTAGTTGCTTGTCGGGGAGTGATTGTTGTACATGTAGTTGTCCTTGTGGTAATTAGAGAGCCTGGGGGGCCACTGCCATTACAAGGTGTACACCATGCGCGTGTGAAAAAACACGTAAAAAGGGTTGTTTTTCACAGTCTGACTATGTACGCACATACATTGAAAAGGGTATCAAAATCGCCAAAATCAGGAAAAAAGGGTATATTTTTAACAAACGGCTTACTTGAAAAGGGTATTATTTTAAAATCTGAGTAGGGTGTACTTGTTTAGGGTATTCTGAGATCAAAGGAGAATTTACTTAATGTTTAGGGTCCATTTCGAAAGTCCATACATGCGCCTGGGGTACACCTTGTAATGACGAACCCCCCCCCCCCCCCCCCGGTTAGAGAGTAATTGTCCAGGTGTCTTTGTCCTAGGGGGTACTTGTACACTGTAGTAGTTATCCAAGAGTAGTGGTCCAGGGGTATGCAGTGTGGTTGCCCTGGAGGTATGTCCTTGCGGGTAACTAGTAGTTACTAACTATCTAGCAGAGATGGTCCCGGTTAGTTGCCCTAGGGACTGTTGGTGGTAGTTGTCCTGGACTCCTGGTGGTAGATATCCAAGGGTTATGGTCCAGGGGTATTTGTCCTAGCCCCAATGCTTTAATCCTGGTGGTCATTTTTTTGTTGTCCACCCGTTTCCTCCACCCTTTGATCTTCTTGACATACACTATTAACTCAGAGGTATAAATTTACCCACATTTCCTTCCTTTCTCAAAAACACTCACTCAACACTCGGACACATACAAACTTGACTTCTTTTTTTTTTAAATGTCACTATTGTGTGTATATGTGTTGGTGCTTGCAGGACGTGTGTGTGCGCGTGTGTGTGTGTGTGTCTGTGTGTGTGCATGCTCGGTACATGTATATGGTACAGTGGAAACTCGTTTTAACAAGGACCTACAAATGATGACAGTTATCTTGTTATATCAGGTGTCTCATTATATCAGGGTACAAAAACAAAAAATAAAATCACCTTATTATGAGAGAATGTTGTTACATATCCGACCTTTTTATAACAGGGTTCCACTGTATGTGCATAATTATGTCTCGATGTATGTTTAATGCTTGTAATGCAAAACACACACATTTACATTCTTGCCTATCACACTGATCGAGGGACACACAATATTTCTGTACTTGTACACTGTAGCTGTAGCAGTCAATGTCACACAATGGATGCACTTAAACAAACTTGATTCAAAGACATAAACTAGACAATTTGACTGCTGTGTAGTTGGTGGTATGCCTCCACCCCCCCCCCCCCACCCCAACCCAAATCTCCACCCAGCAATTACTGACTACCCAGTGAAATGAAATGCAACCATTTATGATTTGGGATTTGAGTGCCTCTTGACCATGGATCTTCATTACCTACAAAAATAGTTCACTACTTTTTACTAAACCTTCAATGAAAAATCACACCATTTGACAGTATTAGAAAATAATATGCCCGGAATATGGCAATTAATGTAAAGTTCATTGACCCTTGATCTTTAACTTGATCATGCGACAGGACTGTTTCACTACATGTATCACTAACTTTCCTAAAAAGCAACATTACCATTGAACACTCCTTGCTCAGATATCCAGGAATATCCCCACATAATTCAAAGTTCAGTGCCCTATGAACTTTAATCTTAATATTTTGGCAAAAAATATTCCTCTGCTTGTAACTTTTTTTATAAACTGCACCACCACCTTTGGACACACGTGGCTGCATATATGCCAGACATGCTCACGCGCGTGCATGCACGCACGCACGCACGCACGCACGCACGCACGCACGCACGCACGCACGCACGCACGCACGCACACACGCACACACGCACACACGCACACACGCACACACACACACACACAATCCACACACACACACAAACACACACAAACACAAACACACATACTCACACACATATACACAAACACACACCCACACACACAAACAAACACGCACACAACACAAACACAGAGTAGTAAGTACAGTGTACATGCAAGCAGTTTTCATACTTTTGATGTAGCCTCATTTATTAGGTTTCCAGAATAATAATATGCCATCAATACCTTTGTTACTTTACATAAATCCAAATATCTCATTTGAAAATGAAATAATTATTACAATACAAACTTTTTTCTGAGAACAAACATGCATTACACAAACAAATACATGTGTGTACAATGTACTTGGATCCTTCTCTAACGCACAGATGTGTTTTCTTGTTAACTTCCATGTTCAATCTTCTACACTTACATATACTTAAAGGCACTGTATAACAGTGTTTCCAGTTTAAAAAATCTGTAAGCCTGCATATCCCATGCTAACAGTGTTCTGACATGGTCTAAACATGAAGCCTGAAAAAAATTGCAGGTTTAAAACGATCAGTAAGTGAAAAAAGTAAAAATCATTGAGAGACCATTCCAGCTTTCCCTCATAGACTGCTGTGTTGTAGAATTTCCTATCGCCCGATAGGAAATTCATGTGCCAATTTGTATCTGCACATATTGTACTAGTGACAGCATTACTGTCCAAACTTTTGTGTTCTAAGGTGTTTATTTGTCCATTCAAACACTGTCAGATATGTCAGATAGCAAAGTTCGACAATTTTTTAAACGTGTCTTCCACAGTGTTATATAGCGTCTTTAAAAAAAATCACTGTACATCATGTATGGCCGGGAAAGAAGGGCCCTGGCTAGAGTATGTTCCCGGCAGAAGGGCCTTAACCTATTACCTCGAAAACAAATTGCTTTTTTCACATGAAATCAAAGTAGTGCAATGTTTTTAGATCTTCCTTTCTGTCAGTCTGTCAAGTGCAAATTTCAAATAAGGCAATATTTCTCAAATTATAGAAAATTTACTGTGAAGGCCCTTTTGCTGAGAAAATATGCTAGGGCCCTTCTGCTGGGAACATATGCTTGGGCCCTTTTGCCGGACATGCGATGAAATATACCTTGCCTCAGTGGTACATTCATCAACTTGGCATGTTAATAATATGTGTGATCTGCAGTTCATTTGAAATCTGAAAGTTTGCAAAATAGTGAATTGCCATTTTAATTTGCTTGATCACTTTTGTGAACAGACATAAATTCTCTAGATTGATATGTCCTCATGAAACATTGGAGCGCAAATGAAAGACAACAAATGACCACAAGACAGGAACTCAATTTTTTGATTTGTTGTTCCGTGTTCATATTTGTGGGCGATCAGATTTTGCATTTGGGCTACTAAAAATTGATGAAAAAAATATGAATCTGGTTGCCAGACCTGGCTACAATCAACAAAAAAGTTAATATTGAGCACTGATATACAGAACTAATGTTTCACAAAAAACATAATTTCTACAACTGGGATGGATGGCATGTCTGTGAAGCTCCATTTTTTTTTAGTTAGTGGCCAAATCCTGAAAACCTTTGTTCAACTTTTCCACACATGTTGAAAACAACATTTTCAAAGCATATTTTATACCATAAACTACACAGAGTTGCACACAAACAGACCATCTCTGTTGAAAAGTTGAGCACATACATGTACTGTACATACCTGATCAATATATAAGACACATAATACTCAGTGTAAGTAACTGTAACACCAAATGGAACCACATCATTTATTTTACAAGAGTTAAGAGGCAGAATGGCAAAGAAATTGTCAATAATAGCAATTTTTTTTTATCAGATTGGATCATGGTAAATAATACAGTGTGAAGCCTTCACAAGATATTCTGTGGTACCAACATACGTATATCAGGAAGAATCAAACAAAATCCACAGTACCCAAGTTCCACTCCGTACAACCAGAAGAGTCATTACTCTTGACCAGTTTCAAGAGGAACATAATTCGCGAGACCACTGTAGTGAAAATACCCCACCAGTAACCCATAACTAACATTGGGTGCTGCAGGGCACTATATTCGCACCTCACCCAATCAAATTTCCCACCAATTGTATCCCGGGAGCGCCACCACCGCTACATCTCAATCTATCATACTGGGGACTATCAACTGACCATCACTTAGAGATCTAAGACGGAACCAAATGGACTTGTACCAATCCCGGCATCGACCAAGTAATTTGATTGTTCTTTATGTCCGCTGCACTGGAACAAGGTATCATTCATGTTTAATGGTCCTGTCTGTCTGTGACATAAATATCACTTGACTATCACAATACCATGGACCTACAATGAATGAAATTTGTTTTAAAAAAAAATCCTTCTTTGTCACTTCCTTTTTTTTCTACAGTGATAAAAGCAACCTTTAAGGTGAAACTGGACAAGCCAAAGTGTTTGGGCTATCGGCAGATATTGTCATAGCCGCATTAAAGAAAGCATTGCAAGATCCAACCTTCAAAATAAAATATGGATATGGTAATGAAGTTAAAGAAATTCGCACACGACAGATCTCATGACGCAGATAACCAATTTGAATCATGATTGTAGCTGTGCAGGATGCAAACATTTTTCATGGTAATGTGATTTGTTGAGTAAATAAAGTGTTGCATTTAGACATATTTAAAAATGATTTAATTAATGCAACCACTTTGTATTTAATTTATAAATACGAAAATCATTTTTTTTCCAGATGAAAGCAGACTCGATTCAAGATCCAGAATGAACAATTCTCCGATCCGATGACCGAGATTCACCTGCTCTTCTACCAGGCAACTTTGCCAGCATTCACAGACTTCAATATTCTGCTTCAACGTCAAGAATCATCAGTGTGTCAGTTGCACAGGCAGATGTTTCCAAAACAGAGCACTCCTAGCTATTTGCTATTTTATTTCATAATTTAGAGACACCTTATATTAGAAAAACCAGCCTCACGCATACGCAGTCTAAAATTCTTAAAATTTGTCACAATCCGGTTTCTGTTCTAAACAGATTTGGATTAAGGATCGCTGATTATATTTTGTCAAGATTCCTATGGATATTTTATGTCGATTGAGACTGATATGGAGGAGAAAATGGAAGTTGATGACGCTAAATCTTCATACTTTCAAACTTTCTCAACTTTGCACATGAATACCTATAAAGAAGGCAGTCAAAAACTAATAAATAATTATAGTATATTGTGAGATAAATTTGTCATTACTTGCTGATGCATTTGTATATCCGGAAGCTCATGTGCAAGTTTGTGAAATCGGAGAAAATCAAGGACGTCAAGATACAGCCTTTGGATTAAAATATGGCTCGATGGTAACGAAGTAAAAAGATCGCAAAGGACAAATCTCATGACGCTGATAACCAATTTGAATCATGTGCAAAGGACTAATGAGGTATTTGCTGCAGTACATGCAGAAGATGCGGCAGTTATTGCTGCAGTATAAAAACTCATCTAGACACAGTGCCACAAAATCCAGAGATGACGAATGGTGGATGGATGAGTGTCAGAAAGAATTTCTGAAATTGCAGGTAAATGTCACTGATTAGTCTTCAAAGGCGAAAGCAGATTGAAGTTAAGACATCAACAGAGCCGGTATTACCACCATCTAAGACACTACCTGTACATGGACATAGTGCTACACCTGCACTGCCTACCAGCATGCCTCACCCTCCAGTTCAGAGAGTAGTCAATTCTTCAAGCCGGTCAGATACCAAGTGTAGTTTTAAAGTGGAGAAGCTCAAATTATCAAAGTTTTTTTGGCGACGTCAGAGGCTATAGAATATTCAAGTCAGATTTTATGGGGTTTTTTCATGATGAAAATAATGAGTGTATGTTACACAGATGTGAGCACGGCACAGGAAAAGAGGCTCTCAGCACACATCTATCGATTCTAATCACAGTGCTCCCTCTCCAATCATTTCATTCATTTAGATTTCAAAAATCTACATGGGCGAAAATTGTAAACGGATGGACATCGACGTGCAAGATGACAGTGGAACCATAACCATTAACCTGTGGAATGATTTCGTCATGACGCAACTAGAAATCAACGAATGGTACCTAGTAAAGAACATGGAACTGGTCAAATTCCACAACTGTGTCGAATTAAAATCCACAGAACAAACGACACTAAAGGTATTTTTTCTTTTGTGTTCATTAAATATGATAGTTAAAGGTTAGTGACATCATTGGGAACACTTGAAAATGCCTCAAGAACCAAATGAGTTGAAATATATACCATTTGTTCACTAGCATATGTGGATCTCCCACCTGGGAGGATTTGTCTGTAATTTGTTTACTTAACGAGAATCAAGCATAAACATAGGAGTATCTTATTCTTTGCCGGGTAGGATAAAAATAAGCCCCATAGAGAGCCACACAGCAGGTTTCCATGCTACTAGTGATATTGACATTGTTTGTTTTAGAATGAGTGAACGTTTGACTACAAGATTTTCACAGGAGAAGCCTTGTATAGTTTACTTGATTCTGAGAGTAGTATCAGCCAAGTTGGAGGACTACCCCAATCATGTCATTTACCTTTAATGATTCATACTGTAACTTTAAGAATCTTACACTAGTGTAAAATAATACATTTACATAAGTTTTTTTTGCCCTGCAGATTTTGTAATACATATGCCTATACCCTCTTAGTTTAAAAAAAACAAAAAAAATTCATTCTAAATTTACCACAATAATTAACGATTTCCTATTAATTTATACAATTTCACCATTTTGTACAGTCATAAAGAAAACTATGTCTATGATTAAAAAGGTCCTTTTTATACAAATTCTGGTTTTAGTCAAATTATTAACTTGCTATCTTAGCATGCGCCTCCTAATTTATTCACTTGTTCATGAGTTGCAATTAAGCCGCACTTTCTTATCCAAACTAATTCTTACGAAGTTTCAAATTTATTTAACATCTCTTTTTGAAACTCGCATACATGTATTTACAAGAAAATACATTCTATTTCAAGCAAACATAAACACGATAAAATGATAGAGAATTAGTGCAGCGGAATCATGGGAATAGCAAAACCCATTAACCTTTCAAGGCTAAACCTTTTAGAACTACACTTTTGATCACGACACATTACAAAAGAGATAACTGAACACAATAATTACATGTACATAACTAACTAGATTTAATCACAAACAAACATAAGACAACTTCACTAATCTATGTAACCATGCAGATGATTTTTCCCTCAGTGCAGAATGGAATTTTTTTGCGACGTCAAATGGGAGAAATGTCTGTGATGGAATCGGGGGAACACTCAAAAGATTAACCTCCCTTGCTGGTCTGCAACGGCCACATGAATGAATGAATGAGTTTATTTCGTACCAACAACACCACGTAACAATATAAAGATGTAACAATATTTACAAATTTAAACATTATGTATATCAACAGAAGAAAAAAAAATATTACAATAATACAGAACAATATACAATAATAAACACTAGTATTATATCTACAATTTGATTCTACATGTAGTTTGGTGAAGGGTACAAGGAAAAAGGGAAGCAGTGAACTCTGCTTTTATACTCTTTCCTATAAACAAAGAAAATCTATACTACAATAATTACAAAAAACAACAACAACAAAACAATACATCAAACATAAAACGGTATCATTCTCATAATTTTAAAACTTTCAAGTATCTAGAAAAAAATACGATGATAATTTAGATAGAATTGTTTTTATACATGAGCTGTGATCTAACATATGTTCACGTATAATGAAAAGAAAAATAACAACTATAGTTCAAATCCTTACACCAGAGGATATGATCAAGTTTTGTGATCAACACATAGAAGAAATTTTATTTTTCTTCCTGTCTAGCTTATCTGTCGCTGATGTAGGCACAGGAAGTCTTGGCCAAATCTCAAAGCACTGATGGCCAGTATGAATCGCATGCAAAGTATTTGCGGCAGTAAATGCAGCAGTTCCTTCTGCAGCACAAGAACTTATCTAAACACAGTTCCTCAAAATCTACAGATGATGAGTGTTGCATAAATGAGTGTCACAAAGGATTTCTGAAATTGCAAATAACCATCACTGATTACTGTTCAAAGGCAAAAGCAGAAGTTTAGACCTCACCAGAGCCAGTATTACCACCATCTGATAAACTGCCTTTACAGGGAGAGATTTCTACTCCAGAAGAGTTTACTGTATACGCTGAATACATGTATTTTGCGGTGGTTTTATTTTCGCGAATTTCGCGACTTACTGAACGCGAAAATTTTCACTTCCTTACAAGTCTATGTAAAGTTAGCGGATATTTATCATGGCTCTGGAAACCCGCGATTGACCGCACCGAATCCGCTTTTTGACACCTTTAAACTGGGCCCAGGTGTCGATCAAGTGCGAATTCACCAAATATATGATGTCCGGCATGCGCCTCCTGATGAAGAAAAGGCCGTGCAGACAATATGTCACGATCATGACTATGCGCTGGGCGTGCTAGTTCCAGAAACGCAAGACGTCCAGATGACCGAGACTGTCAGATACTAAGTGTAGTTTTAAAGTGGAGAAGCTCAAATTATAGAAGTTTTCTTGTGACGTCAGGAAGTATGAAACCTTCAAATCAGATTTCATGCACATGGTGGACTCGAGATATAGTAAACGTGATGCAATCATACTGGAAGATGTCTTCTGGAACGTCTACATGATCTCATTCATGTTATCGGCACTATTACGATGCTGCGTGGGAGTTACTAGACACCATACGCAGTTGTCATTGGAGGTCAAAGGGCAAAGTATCTCCATAAACCTTCTTCATCAAGACCTCCTTTGGACATGCCGATATGATGCATGTTAATAGGAATTCTCTGCATCAGAAAACAAGAAGAATGGCAACTTTGCGATTTATATGCCAGTTGAATCACAACTTCAGGATCTGTTTTTCCATTAAAGAAATCATCTGAACTTGAATTGAGGAGAGAGATGTGAAAGATTTTGTAGGGGATATTTTCAAAGGAAGAATCATGCAAGATTTAATTGCTAATGGTAAGGTTGGGGCAGATGATTCCACCCTTCTTTGGAACTGCGATGGCATTCCCGTTTTCAAATCATCAAGTTCTCTATATATGGCCTCTTCAATTTGTAGTAAATGAATTACCACCTGAAGAGAGGCACAAACATGTACAATTAAGAAAAGAGATGTGAAAGATTTTGTAGGAGATATTTTTAATTGAAGAATCATGCAAGATTTAATTGCTAATGGTAAGGTTGGGGCAGATGATTCCACCCTTCTTTGGAACTGCGATGGCATTCCAGTTTTCAAATCATCAAAGTTCTCTTTATGGCCTCTTCACTTTGGAGTAAATGAATTACCGCCTGAAGAGAGGCACAAACATGTACAATTGAGAAGAAAAGAGATGTGAAAGATTTTGTAGGAGATATTTTTGATTGAAGAATCATGCAAGATTTAATAGCTAATGCTAAGGTTGGGGAAAATGATTTTACCCTTCTTTGGAACTGCGATGGTATTCCCGTTTTCAAATCATCAAAGTTCTCTATATGGCCTCTTCAATTTCCAGTAAATGAATTACCACCTGAGGAGAGGCACAAACATGTAGCTTGTGGTTTGGCTCAACCAAACGGGACATGAATACCAGACATGGATACTTTTTTTCCCCCTCCATTCTAGTATGAGGCAGAGGTTTTGGCAGGGGAAAGATTTCAGTCATCAAACTCTTAATCTGGATGGCAGATCCACTCAACAACCTTCTTCTTGGCCATTGCTTGTGATTCAGTTGCTTGTCCCACTATGAGGAACTGTTCGTAGACTAGATTCTTGTCCAACTTGATAATGGCTCATTAGGGACTGTCGAACATATTATTGTATGTAAGCTTAACTGCAATTGTCTTGTTATTGTGATGGTTTCTTTACTTGTAAAACAAACTACTTGTGCTTCTTACCCTGTTCCTAGAACAGTGCGAAGGGGGGGGGGGGGGGTT
>JZLH01S0368640.1:25501-38961 GCA_001188425.1 Eucidaris tribuloides
TAGTAGTAGTAGTAGTAGTAGTAGTAGTAGTAGTAGTAGTAGTAGCAGTAGTGGTGGTAGTAGTAGTAGTAGTAGTAGTAGTAGTTTTATTGCTCTCATTATGATAACTGTAATACATGTAATGATTAATGCTAAAAAATGAGATAATTCGATTTACCTCCCTCCCCCAGCAATCTACTATAATGAAAACTCACTTGAGGATTGTAATTTCCATTTTTGTGTGTCAATTAGTAGCGAGAGATTCTCTTATTAATACAAGTTGATTTCCAAGAGTTATGACACACAAGACTCACGCGTGCAGTCTGCCCAAATAGAATAATTATTCTGCAGTTCACAGAAAGCCGTGGTCAAGAGAGTGTGTTGTCGAAACTCTCAAGGTCAAAAACAAAATTTGCTCTGAGGAAATGGAATTTTTCCCATTTGTAACTTGTTGTGAAGACCGAAATTGGATACGCGAGCCCGGGGGTAAGAAAGAAAACCGCTACACGTAGTCGCGAAAGAAAGCCAGGCATGTATATTCAAACGCAAGTCTCTCAGAAATAGAAGAGTGTAATCCGAGATGAAATACTAGTATACGATATTGTCCTACCATATTATTATTTACAATTCAAAAAACAGGTTGTCATTTTACCGAGAGCTATACTGTAAACTGCGTTTCAGAAAAGCTCCGTGACTCCAGGCTCCAAAGTGTAGACTTGCTAACAATATATTAAAGTCAAGTATCACTGTCGTGGTTATGTCAGGTAACACAGGGTTTATGACGTCATACGTCCAATGCACCCCCCCCCTTCCCCCGCTGATTTTCGTAGGAGCTTACACCTACAATTTCTAAAAGTAATAGCAGGACGCGGCAACAAATCACCGGAAATAACATTCGAATCACTACATTACACGCCTTAGGTCAGTATACGGTCTGATACAAGGCGCAAATTCTGACACACACATCTGCGACCTTCGCTTATTGTAGAGTCTCACTTATTCGATATTTGATATTTGTTTATAAGCGGGTGGGAATGTAAGTAAAAAAATAATTTTCCCCATAAAAAATTGCTGTACTTCCAAGAATGAGTTAACATATGCCCGAGTTTTTAATTTCAGTATAGATATAACATGAATTGTTAACTGAAATTGGTAAAGATTTCTGGTTACTTTCTGTGTTTATTTATTTATTTATTTATTTATTTATTTATTTATTTATTTATTTATTTATTTATTTATTTATTTATCTATTTATTTATCTATTTATCTATTTATTTGTTTATTTATTTATCTATTTATTTGTTTATTTATTTATGTATTTATCTATTTATTTATCTATTTATTTATTTATTCATTTATTTATTCATTTATTTGTTTATTTACTTATTTATTTAGTTAGTTAGTTAGTTAGTTTTATCACTCATTTGTTCATTACACCGTAAAAACTTTGCGTAGCGAGTAAACGCTTTTCTAAACCCATTTTTGTTATGCACTTTGTAAACATGTTCAGCGGCGTAATGTTGTTATTAATTAAATATCGGTGTCCAATTTCTAAACACCAAGTGTCAATAATCTAAACATATATTTTCTAAACACTAATTTCTTGCTGTCACTTTCTATAATCTAAACGATAATGTTTAATTGGTAACACGCTCTTTACAAGTGTAATTATAATTATCTCCCCTTTTCTGTTATATAAAACATTATTGTTTCAATATACATTAATGCTTAATTGGCTTCGTGTACTTCTTACTTCTTTTGATACTCTATAATGAAAAATTACTATCTGTCCGTCAATTTCGACGACTCCATCTTTTCTGTTTTACTCGTTTAAGAGTGTCGATATCTACCCATTTGTTGTATTGATAAGGTTTGAATATAGCATGGCATTTCTACGGGTTTTTTTTTTCATTTGGAGTATGTTATGTGCATAGGCGTACGCAGGATTTTGCAAAGGGTGGTGTTCAATTTCATCCGCGGCCAAATCCCAAGTCTAATATTTTTCCCGGTCAGCCCAACCGCCGAAAAGTGAAAAAATTTTCATTCCAAATTCGAAGTCAAAAATTTTTCCCGGTCAGCCGAAAATGATTTTTTTTCAGTCCAAATCCGAGCTCAGCGGGGGGGGGGGGGGGGTAGGGGAGGGGGAGGGAGGGGGAGGGGTAGCTCGAGATTATTGAAACAAAGTTGAATATCTTATGACATTCCGTCGCGTGTCTATGCAAAAGTCGTTAACTGTGTGTCGTGTGCCTAGCAAAGGCCGCTAATATAATACATAATGAATACAGTTAACGGCCTACGCGTAGGCACACAATATACAGTTAGCGGCCTTTGCATACAATCATGTGCACATCACAATCGGGAATAAAATAACCTCTGAAATGTTTGATTACAGCGAGTCGTCTGATGAATAACCTTCACGTCTGGCATATATTCTGGTAACTTGCGCCAAAAAACAAGCATCCGGGAATCAGCTGATATTACAGGTGTTGGCACCGTAATCATATATTACAAATTTATTCTCCGTTTCTCACCCTAACGTCATTTGTCTACCATTTAGACAAGTTTCAGATTGATGCCGTACTTTATAAATCAATTGACATATTTATTTGTGACTTGTTAAACTGTTGAACAAGGTCGTAAGGCAGGCAACGTGATGGAGAGCAGGAACAGAGAGCCATACAAATTGAATTGTATTTACATTTACCGAATTGAATTAATTCTGGAAGTCTTGGAGAGAGTGCGTACGGAGTAGAAACACGGCAGGCACAAGGTGTGCACGTCGTCGACAGCAGCAGATCTATTGCAGATCTATTGATATAACCGACCCAGTCGCTTTAGTCAGATCGCCCACACGACGGAACTCTACATATAGTACTATGCATATCGATGGAGTCTGAACGAAATAGCCATGCACTAATATGATTTTTTTTTAATAACGTGAACAAAAGATTTTGCTTTTTCGTATAATAAACAAGCATTTTCACTTACATGTACTCCTTTCCACTTCAAGCGTTTGTTCTTAAGGATTAAATTCTGTAAAATGTTTAGAAATTGTACACTAAGAAAAAGAAAAAGGGTGCTGATTAAAACCTCTCCTTGTCCCGAATTTGGGGTTCTTTATACAGCCTTCGGGGTTCTTGATGGTATAAAGAACCTCATACAAAAATGGTAGGATTCTTAATACCATCGAGAACCCTAAGGTTGTAGAAAGAACCCTTAAGGGTTCCTTGTAGAACCAGAAATGGTTCTTAAGGACCTTTTACAACCCTCTTGGCTTCTTTGAAAAACCTTAAAATGTTCCAAATACGGGACAAGGAGACGTTCTAATCAGCACCTTTTTTTCTAAGATCTGTAATCGCTTTTATTTCAAACTTCTAAAGGAATTTGCTGTTAAAGTCATGTGACTTAAGCCGAAAAAGACTTTTAAGACAAATTAAGCACATCAATTTTATACATTTCATGGTTTGCACAAAATAATATAAAATGAACAACGAGGTTACGTCACAATATCGGTGAAACACTTTTGTTAAAATTCTGCAACGAATTTAAGGCTGTGTCACACTGCGCGGTCTAACGACTCCGTCTGACTCCGTATAAAATATTTACCTCAGACGGTGTCAGGCGGTGGCAAATGGAATACAATAGAATGTAATAGAACGGAAAAACACCGTCTGTCAACGTCTAGATACGTTTGTAATCCAGTTGAAAAAACGGCGCGCCCGAATTAAAAAGTCCAATAAACGTTTAATAAACGTACGCGTTCGTTTTCAGACGGAACCGTTAGACGGTGCAGTGTGACAGTAGCTTTATGGTTTAAAGGCTAGATCGTAATGACATATTTAGGAGACGAATGAGAACTGACCTGATGTTTTACTACCAGAATCAGTTTAATTCAAGCTATTTGAAATTCAAGCGAAAAATGTTATATAAGTCTTAGTCTGTACTCACAGATTTCTTCAGCAGTTAGTACAATGCCATTGCAATTGAGATAAAGTGGCCTATACTGCTGCTATACCCCAGGGCATCTTGGGAAATTATAAGATTTTCTCCTAGTTGGAGTTTCATTCGTTACCCCCCCCCCCCACTCCCTTCATGAAGAGCCGGTAATTGAGCTGGTTATCAGAACAGAACCGCCAAGAAAATTGAAATTGATTAGCGATCCGTCGGCCCGAGTCGAGATATATATATTCCTCTTTAGCGTGATCTTCTTATTATCATCCTCACTGACCATTTGTGTAGAATTTCCGATATTCATTACTGCTTCGCAGATTCCCATTTCTTAAATCTCTTCTCTTTATATAAGTATTATCTCCATTTTCTAATGAGTTTCGTTCGGCGAAGCTATATCTTTCGGAAATGAACTAACTCCTGTCTTTCTGATAATGAAGCAGGGGGTTATTACAATATCATCAGTTGATCTTTATATTTATCGGTTAATCTTGATATCCGATTATATACTTCAAGAGCTGAATTCCAAAAGGTCCTAAATCCATATTCCATTGAAAAATGAGTTATGACATCATCACATGCACCAATTACTTCTAAAATAATACATGTATTTTGATTTACAAGAAAATGAACTGCATGCATCTGTCTATTCAGAGAATACGAAAAAAAATAGAAAACAAACTTTGAAAGTTTGAGCAATTTTTGCTGAACTGTTTAAAAGTTACGAATGTTAATTTTTTAAAATCCTTATTCTAGAAGATTCTAAAACTTGGCAACTCTGTTTCTTTTGTAATAAGAGTAAGGAGAACTCCCCATTGGCCTTGTACACGAATTTTAAAGGCAAAGTTCACCTTGACGTCAAGTTGGATTTAGTAAAAGTAGAAAAATGAGAGAAACATATCAATGAAAGTTTGACGAAAATTCATCAAAGAATGATAGAGTTATGGAACTTTAAAGTTTTAAATTAGTGCGTTACATGCGAACAGCTAATCATAATGTCATGTAATATAAATTATATAAATTGCCATTTTTTAATGGTTCATGATAAATAAATGTGTTTTCCCCAGAAGCTTGTATGAAAATATGTTTCTCATAATATATTGAACGCACAGGTAAAAAAAATTAAAATTTTTGAGAAAACGCACTCTATGGAATTTATATCACATGACATATGGAGAGCTGCTCGCTTGTGACGTCACAAATTCAAAACTTAAAAATTCAGTAACTCTGTTATTCTTTGATGGATTTTCATCAAGCCTTCATTAATACGTTTCTCTCATTTTTTTTTTTTGCTTTGATTAAACTAACTTGACCTTAGGGTGAACTTTGCCTTTAATTAATCTCAGATGTCACTTTAAAAATATGACCTAATTCTTTCATTAAAGCATGTAATATAGAGAAAATTGGATTCTCAATGAAAAATGAGAAAAATTGAAAAATTGTGTACAAATTCAATAGGGAATTCTCCAGACTCTCATTACAAAATATGGCACTGTTACTACTTTAAAGACCTACTATCAAGGGTCAACTTAACCGCAGAGAGGATGTCAAGTAGTCCTGGAATACAGGCACATATTCACAAACATGGACTGTTGCAGTGCCACAGTGTACAGATTGTGGGAGGAAAACAAATTTTGTATTTTTCCACACTGTCATGGCTGTTTTCTTTGCATTGTGGGTGTTATTAGTGCACCCTTTTTATGATTTTAGCAAAAAGATGACGTTTTTATCCTGTCACGACAGTGGGCCTTCAAGAATCCTCACAATAAGGATTAGGCCTAAATCAACTTGAAACATTCATGTCTCAGAATCAGTAAGGCCGAATTTGTTCAAATTTTAACTCTTTACTATCCCCCCCCCCTATTGTTCTTAATAGTCCTTTGGCACCGTAAGAGTTAATTACATAGCCGAGTAAGAAACACTTTGTAGTCTTGTTAAGTTCATTCATAGGTGTGCGTGCATTCTCATGCTAAGAAATTCCCTTTTCTCCAAATTCATCCAAATACGATTTAGCACCCTTTACAACTGGGCTCTTAATTTGTCCGAAAACTGGGCATTTAATATAATAGCACTTAATGTCATTAAATTTAGTTTTCATAACTTCATAGATATGAATATTTCTCGGTCATATCTCCCTTTTTTCAGTCAACTGTAATTTCAGGTTCCTTTGATCGAATGCATCGTGGCCCCAAAACGCAAATTATGGCTGCCATGTTTGATTTATTCCCCACAAGGGAATATGGGCAGTGACTGGTTACTCCAGCTCTATTTGCTACTGTATGATTGTCGCATGAAATTATTTCACTTTCCATTTTAAGAATTCCACCGAGTAAACAAAAGTCCGCTCTTATGATTTGATTGGGCATTATTACGATTAAAATGTGTGTGATGCTGTCATACATAATCTTATCTTTTATTACTTAACATATAGCAATAATTGTACGCATTTTTCAATTCTAAAGGCCCGTTGTCATATGGGAATGGAACAACGCCCTCTTTTGACTTAAATTATACAAATGGGGCACTAATGATACCCATAATGCAACAGAAACAGCCATCTTGGTGTGGTAAAATAAAACATTTGTTTTCCTCCGGCAGTTCTATGGCACGGCAACAGTCCATATTCATGAATATTTGCCTGTATTTTAAGACTAATTCACATCCCCTCGGTGATTGAGTTGACCCTTGACAGTGGGCCTTTAAGAACATACATACATTTCTGTTGCGCCATTCCTTAAAAAACATGAAACACTTCTGGTTCATTCGTTCGTCTTCTATTTGCAAGAACTGCATGTCGATAAAGTAAACGAAAATAATGTCTTTACCTATTAACAGTTCAATTTGTACAGAAATATACCTTCTGTCACTACGCTATCTTAACAACAGCAAGAATCTATATTTCATTGATTTCTTTTCCATTTGTTAGGATTGCACTCATTACGAACTGAAGACTGTACAGCTAACTCTTTGAGGAGTGAACTCAGGGTTGAAGAGTCAACCGAGGAATTAATTTCTAGTACATATACACTCCATGAGTAAATTCAAAAGTACTTTACTCCAAATCTACCCCTCTGAATTCCCTCCCGAAAAAGTATATTTTACATTTTGTTCTGACCAGTATGCCAAGAGCACGAAATTCTATACATTTTAGTATTCATCAAGTAAATTTTGGTGAATTTTACTCGAAATTTATCCTGTCTAAATTCGTTCCTCAACGAGAAAAATTCTAATATTGTTATTTCTATTGATTTTTTTTTTTAAATCTGTCTTCCACACGAAGTTAAGTACTTGTATTTTACCGGTAAAGAAACCAGTAGTTTCACATCTTCGAAAGACAACATTTATCTATCTTAATTCTTTTTTATTAGATTCCTGTCTAGATTTTTGTGGCAAAATTACGGCGAACGAATTCACACACACACACACACACACACACACACACACACACACACACACACACACACACACACACACACACACACACACACACACACACACACACACACACACACACACACACACACACACACACACACACACACACACACACACACACACACACTTTCGGAAATGTCCCGAGACACTGGACGCACATTTAGCCATCTCCTGGGCACTTCCCTCATCGTGTCCATATTGTCTTATGCTTCCACACAAAGTATAATACCTGTATTCTACACGAAGAGAAACCAGAAGTATCTTCACATCTTCAATTTATAACATTTATCTTATTTATTTATTTTCATTAAATTACTGACTAGATTTTCTACACACACAACTCTTTCAAATGTCCCGAGATATCGGACGCACGATAAGCTATCTCCTGGGCACTTGCCTCTGCGTATCTTGGCTTGGGTTTAAGAAGTACAAATCCTTCATTTCAATCACTGTCAAATGGATTAAACAAAGCAAAAACAAGTTTGATTTTGTGGTGAAGGAAGTGTCAGAAACTGGCTAGGACAAGTGCAAGATTTGTTCCGACTGTCATCGGATAAACTGACCGCTGCTTTGATTATGAGCACTCCATGCAATGTTGAGATGAGTATGGGTTGTCACGGGAGACTACCTAAGATGTGTGTCTTCCAATCATCTAAATACCTGAGTAAACATTTCATACACCAAGTAGCTAAAGTTGGATGTCCGTCCATACATCACTGTAATACAAACAGACGTATACATGTTAAGTGTGGAGGATACAGGTTTAAGCCCCTTAAGTGGGTCAATGTTTTTATTGATATCTCTGTGTTATGAGTCGATAAAATGGGGGTCAAGAGAACAATAAAGGAAAGAGAAAGTGGTTGGCGAGAATGATGAAATAGGAGGGGGCAAACAGAATCAGAGGAGTGAACACGTTCCCAGGAGTGGTGGGGTTGGGGTGATGATCGCTCTCAACAACGAAGATTTCTCTCTCCAATAAACGCACACATATACATCCACATATACACACACACACACAAACACAAACACACACAAACATACACGCATAAACACACATATATACACTTACTGTCGTGTTGATTAGTTTGTATGCTGCTAGATAAACTTTAATTTGTATGATTATTCTTCAGAGGAATCAAGTAGAACCCATACCAGCAATGAAGATTATAAAGTGAATACAGAGACAATTTTTTGAACAAGTATATAAACAGATGTACAATGTATATAATGTACTTATTTTTTTTCTTTTAATTGCTGTATTAGATATCGAACTGCGGCTGTAGAGAACTGAACGGATTTCAAAAAATAATATTTATCGCACAGACACACACACATACACACACAGACACAAACAGATACACACAGCATACATATACACGCACACGCACGCACACACACACACACACACACACATAACACACACATACACACACACACACACACACAGACACACACACACACACAGACACACACACACACACACACACACACACACAGACACACACACACACAGTCCAACCATCTTTCTCGGGATTTTCACACTGCGGTAAATACCATTGTAATGGAGATGGTCGCAAAATGTTGAACAATGCACCACAAAAAAAGCATTGCATTATGTTCTGAAATCGCTTGAATAGAATTTTAAAACGAAATTTTTAATATTTATTGGAAAAATCAAATTATATTTTGAAGAAACTTGCAATAAACTGCTGCATTTTGGTAAAAGCTCTCCTTGGAAATATTGGACGTTTCTATATGCCATCTTCCTTTCCCACAGTGGGGTATATCTCCCATTCCCTGGGATATACGGCCGTGATTTTATAGAGGTTTTACATTATAGGCTTCCGGACGTGTCTTTGACGGTGTGTCTGTCTGTTTGTGTGTATGTGCGTATGCATGGTTGTTGGGGTGAGTATGTCTGTATGTGAGTGTGTCTGTGTGTTCTGACGCTTTTGTGACGACGGGCAGATGTGCACGTGTTCCATTCGATTGCATTGTGAACGTGGTGCGCCGAAATACTTTTGAATCAAGCAGAAAAGTGCATTGACAAATGTACCGCCTGCTTCCGACTCAATGGCGGACTAGATAATGACATTAAAATACTCATCCTTGTATCTCTCTTTACCTGTTTCTATGCAAGCATGTTACAGGCCATATTAATTATAGATATGTGGTGAGTTTATCATGATGTATAAGTACTACCCTAGCGATTCGCAGAAACGTAAAGACAAATATATAGGCTAACCGTAGCGACACCATTCTCGTTTCAATGTGGTTTTGATTTGTTCGGTTTGTTCGTTTTCAAAAAACACAATTTAAAAATGACCACAGTTTAAAAAAAACATGTGAGCTACGTAATCCCACATGTTTTAAGTGTATTTGATAAGACCTATAAAAAAGAAGCCCTGAAAAAAATGTTCTTCAAAAAGAACATTTAGTGCTTTAAAAAGGGAAAATCTGTAAATACTTAGTTTGACACGGTTCACCTATTTATTTCTCTCCATAGACTGTAAATCTAGACTACTTTGTACTCTTCAGGAGTAATAAGTCACACGTGATGTTTATCCATTCACACCTTGCTAGTTGCAGTATAACGGGTCAAACTTATGTATTGTAGGATGTTTATTTGGCTACTTAAGCACTACTACATATATGTAGCTCAGATATCAAAGTTTGACAAGTTTTTAAGTTGAAGCTCCACAAAAGAATTTGTTTCAACGCAGATGACTGGAAATATCTCGCAGATGTTTTGCGACGTATTTGACCAATCGTTATTTAGAATAAACACCCGATTTGGGGCAGGGTATGGTAACTAGCCTCTCCCTATATTTACCGCTTTAATTGTAACAAAGAAAAAATATATTATTACTTTACCTTTAAATTATATGTTTTGGTCCCATTTTTCTTGCGATTGTATGTCTTCCTTGCAAGAACAGAAGTTATGGTTTTGTTGTTCTTCGCATGATTTTTACTAGTAAATTAATCACGTAAGTAATTGTTGTAAATGTAATAAAGAATGAATAAATAATATAGAACGTGTTTACCGCGGGTGTTCACTAATCATCTCCGTAACCTAAAATGGTTATCATTTTGTCAATTTCACGTGTATTTATGTTTGCACAATATGTTCAAGTCAAAGCATGTTAATAGATGCATTTTTTTATATAAGTTTAAATTTTCAACAATCCAGCTTCTAACTGTCATTTACGATTTCAAATAAGTCATGAATAAATAAAATAGAGAAACAAATAGATCCAGTGATTTCCATGAAACAAAACATAAACGTATACACAAACATACCTTTGGAAAATGTTCATGGATAACCAAGGACATTCAGGCCAGTAAGAGATTTCCATAAGCGCATGGTACGCAAACATATCAATTTTTATCGTTTAACTCAATTTACGAATCAAATATATTTCACATTGAGAAACCTCAATTCATTTAAGGTACGTATTCACATTGAACGGAAGTCTAAAAGAAAAAGAAAGTTTAAAAATGCAAGTACACACCATGTAAGCGAAAGAAAGGAAATATCAGAGTGCAAACATGGGATTTGAAGGTTTGGATAGCTAAGTTAAAACTTCGATAAATGATTTCTTGTGCCAAAACCACGTACGTTGAAAAACTCTGCGTTTCGGTCAGAACGATAACAATATTGACAGGTGAGTATACTATATATTTCAGAAATATGTCTGGGCGCACTATCCATGCAGCTACATGTATTTAGATCAGATTGAGAATATATATCAATATAATAACACAAAATCGACGAGGCAAAATAATTGATTGATATGAATGACTGGTGACAGAGTGGCAATACAAACAGGGCACGTCAGGTGCGTCTCACCGTCCTATCGGTCAACACGAGTGGCGAGGGGGACCGATGTATCTGCTCGTACAGCAGCCGAAATGTGTGACCAACAAAAGCTGAACACATATTTGTTCTTCATTAAGCCACCATCGAGTGTTGGCTCAAATGATTACGTGTACTATTATTGGACAGCTGCCTATACTGTAATCCCGGGGTTTTGTTTTATATATAACGGAGAAGGCTCCACGGTACACACCGTGAAAAGGTTAAGAGAGGGTGAAAAATAAAAGGCGGAGTAGGAAGGCGGTGAGACGATTTTTGAAAGGGAGACGGAAATGACTGGGTACGGAATGGATGAAACAATCCCTGCCAAGACTAACATTCCCATGTGACAGCAAAATATATCCGTCCAAAAAAAGTGATCAGGACCGGCCGCGCTAAATTGAGGTGCAATCTTTATGGAAACTCTCGTGTACGTTACCAGAGAAAAGGGCCGTATAGTCAGGTAGTATGTATATAACTTCCTGAGACATAAACGATGGGAATTCGGGAGAAAAAAAGTTCAGACGAGAGGGATATTGCACGAACACAAAAGAACAAACTTTTAAGTTTAAAAGTATGTTGTACTCGAATTTTTCTGGCGAGTTTGTGAGTCTCTGACCTCGAACCACTTACCCATCTTTAGGGATAAATTTTAAGAAAGCCCGAAGGCTATGTCGTAAGGCGCTGGTCGGCCTAAGATCACATTTTTGGGCGGACAGACTTTTCTGACCCACCGGAAACACTCATGTAGCTCTTACATGACGAACAATGACAGATTGATGTTCTCTTCCGGGCTACAGAGCCGTGAAAATATTATTGCTAGGAAGTGACGCGTGTGCTGAACTAGGCGGATAATATATAAATACGTTTGGTGCTGTTATTCAAACAAATCAAGCGTACATGCTCATATAATTAACAAATTTCTGAGAGAACAGGACTATGCACATAAATGTAAGACGTCGAGTTCCATCAGTAAGAGACGACGATAACTAACGACAAGCCTGGATGTGTGTGACTGTGTGTTTGTGTGTGTGTGTGTGTGTGTGTGTCTGTCTGTCTGTCTGTCTGTCTGTCTGTCTGTGTGTCTGTAGGTAGTTGTGTGTGTATGTGCGTGTGTCTGTGTCTCTGTGTGTCTGTGTGTATGTGTTTGGAGTGTATGTACGCAGGTATAAGTATGTGTTTGGCGGTGAGTGTGTGTCAGTCTGCTCGTGTATGTGTGTGTTTGTGTTTGTGTGTGTGTGTACGTGTGTGTGTGGGGGGTGATTGGGTGTGGGTATGTATATGTGGTGTGTGTGTATGTATGTATGTACGTCTGCGAGTGTGTACGTGTGCTTGTGTGTATATGTACGTGTGCTTGTGTGTGTATGTGTGTGTGTGTGTGTGTGTGTGTGTGTGTGTGTGTGTATGTGTGTGTGAGTGTGTGTGTATGTGTGTGTATGTCTGTGTGTGTGTATGTGTGTGTATATGTCTGTGTGTGTGCGGGTGTGTGTGTCTGTGTGTATCTGTGTGTATCTGTTGTGTGTGTATGTACGTACACAAGTATGTGTTTGTCGGTGTGTGTGTGTGTGTGTGTGTGTCACTCTGCCCATGTGGCCCAGATTCCAAAGTAAAACACCAAAATTCGTAGGTTTTATGGCCACAACGAACAGTGCATATACCTAGCATTAAAATAATTGCAAACGTAAGAACATTTCATACCTCAAGTGATGAAACTTTTAGATCATTAAATAAGCGATGCCAATTAAAACAAGTGTTATTGTTTTCAATAACTAACATTGTAATTAGTTACAATCGAATTAATTGCAAAAGTATCCGGTATAACAATTATAGGCCTATTTGTAACAATCGCTTGTATTGATTGGATTATCGTTATCGGTGATTAAAATCTACACTAACTGTGATTTCCCACCGAAACTATGTGATATTAACTAATCAGAACAAGTATTAATGTCTTTAAACTACGGCAGTATAATAATAATAATAATAATAATAATAATAATAATAATAATAATAATAATAATAATAATAATAATAATAATAATAATAATAATAATAATAATAATAATAATAATAATAATAATAATAATATATAATAATAATAATAATAATAATATATATAGATATATATAATAATAATAATAATAATAATAATAATAATAATAATAATAATAATAATAATAATAATAATAATAATAATAATAATAATAATAATAATATAATAATAATAATAATAATAATAATA
>JZLH01S0368641.1:0-33239 GCA_001188425.1 Eucidaris tribuloides
AAATCGTAATCAATGTACAAATACATACATGTATAACCAAGTATAAAAAAATGAAACCTCTATCTTCAATCACTCATGAAGATTGCAACATAAATGCACTGTTCCATACAATCTTTCAGACTTTATGAAACACATAATTTTTCGGCTATTCATTTCCAGGTTACATTGACAGTTATCCATAATTTGCAAATAAAATGTAGTTATAGAAAACGAAGTTTAGATATCTATTTTTTTATTTAACTTATCTTCTTAGTCGTAGCTACAACCAGTTTTCTGTTAATGAAAGCAGAAAATCAGCCCGAAATGCAATTTTCGATAAATTATCAAAATTATCGTTCCGTAATGTGGCTACCTTGTTTGCTTGGTTTAAGTGTCGTGTGCAAGCGAACACACGACTGTCGCCACGCACTGATCAATAACAATACAAATTGTGCGCGCTTCCGGTCCAGTCTTGCATATTCGTCCAAGGTTTCAATGACCGCCGCTGTTGAAAAATTGGCAAATTTGGGAAATTGCATTGCCTCCGAAAAATAGCCCTAGAATCAAAACGCCTTACTCAAAATCAATGATATTGGCATCATTTTATTGGAAAAAGAATGTTCTAACCAATGAAATAAAAATTAATGACATTTTGCCGATAATGGTGAAGAAATTAGCGATTATACTCGTAGCATTCTTTCTGGGCCACCCTGTATATTTCCGCAAAGTTGCATGTTGTGCGCACCTTTATTTTTTAGTCATGTGCGTGGTACTCATGTATTTACGGAAATAACAATGAAACCGGGAAATCAATGGTTCACAGAAGTTTACATACAATAGGCCTACGTACGGTCGCGATGTTGGGTGATAACCATTTCACAGTGCCTTGATCCAAGACTAATCTTGTTGGCTAGGGCTTGTGCGGAGTAGCCATATATCCTTCACGTGCCGGACGCGAATATTTTATTTTCACAACTGTTTAGCCATTTTCAGCTAAGTATTTGAAGAAGTGCTCTGGTAGGAGTCTAGGTTGTCAGCGCGCTGTCTCCGCCACGAGTTCAGTGGTTTGCACTAGTAGGCCTACATGAGATGCATACTAGTATAGACATGAAAGAAGCACATAGCATGCCACGGCCACGCTCGGCGAACGAATGCCTCACACTTCGCCAGATAGTGCGCGTGGGTGGATGGGTGGGTGTGTGAGGGGAGGTGGGGCAGTATATAGTAGTAAATGTAATAATGTGTTTCTTATGTAAACCATAATATGAAGAAGTAGATTGCAATGATTTGTTTCTTATAAGTAAACCACTATTTGCAAAATATACACGTGCAGTGAACATTCAGGCCAGCGGCGACCCCCCAAAAAAAAACATGTGTGATTATTAGATACAGTCATTAGGTTCTGTACAATTTCTCAAATGTTCAGTGGCCTCTTCCTTTATAGTAGTCGGATAACACATAGGATACGGATCTCATACATGCAATTCCAAGCTGAAAATGCGAAAAGGTAACCGACTCAGGTAGCCATCAGACTCATGCAATTAATTGCAATGAACACAAGTTGCACTGTGGTCATTGCTGCAAGCACTGCACTACACTGGGCATGTGTGCAGCATAATACAGCTAACAGCATCCGCAGCATGCAACACGAACAGACACGACAGCGATCCCAAATAACCGCGTCAGTCTTTACCGCCAGTCGTCTGAAGAGCATATTTAACCGATATGGCTAAACAGTTGTGTAAATAAAATATTCGCGTGCCGGACTCGACTTTGAATCGTAATTATTTTCGATAATCGCCCGCTGCAAACCGGGGAACTCGGCACTAAATTCACTTGCTACGTGGAAGTAAACCCTCGCCGATTAAGTTTGACGACTGTTAATTCGCGGTGGAACTTCTACGGATTGTTAACACGTCCGTCTCCTTATAGTGGACTGGATCAGGATAATTCGCGTGTCAAATTGCGTACAGGATTCCCGCCCAAATTCGCACAGATAATGCCGGTGTATAGTATGTAAGCCATGTATAATTATTTACGTTTGTTATGATCTAATTATAATAAACCACTAGACATTTGTTTTACACGCTTGATTATTCATTTCGTTTTGTGATCGTAACAGTGGCACTTTAAAGTTTCCATAACATACACACTAACATACACTAACATACATACACATTTGAAGAGCTCGGTTCCAAAAGGTACTACATCCATAAATCCAAGTTCTGAGAAAAACGCGATATTTTAATTGACATAATTAGCAATGTCAGTTTGCAATAATATTTTCCCTGATTGTACTACTGTATGATACAAAAGTAACACCACTTTTTTAAAAAAAAAAACTCTAAGTCCACAGATTTATTTATAATGAATTAATCATTTTTCTATTTGGGTGGATGTAGTACCTTTTGGAACCGAAACTGGATGTAGTACTTTTTGGAACCGAAATTTTCCTAGACTGTAAATTACAATGCATCAATTTAATGAAGTGGGGGCATCAAGTGACACATACACAGGCACAAACAGCACACGCAGATCTGCACAACACACACACACACACACACACACACACACACACACACACACACACACACACACACACACACACACACACACACACACACCGCGATCTTTGCACTCGCTACAAACATTTCAGACACACAATACACATGCATTCACGCACACACACATACACATACATCATGCAACAGAATTGAAGAAAACTAAAATAACATTAACTCGGGATTACCGGGGAAAAAGGAGACTGATGGGAAAAGACGGCAGAGATTACAGAGGAAAATTTATCCAAGGAGATAGATGAGAACAAGACAGAGGAATAATGATAATAGTAATATTACGACTACGACGACGACGACGACTACTACTACTACTACTGCTACTACTACTACTATAGCAACAACAATAATAATATCAATAATAATAATAATAATAATAATAATAATAATAATAATAATAATAATAATAATAATAATAATAATAATAATAATAATAATAATAACAATAATAATAATAATAATAATAATAATAATAATAATAATAACAACAACAACAACAACAATAATACACAACCAAGAATGTCGCCAAATAACCACCACAAACAGAAAAAACATTACTAGGGCTTTCTTCGTGATGTAAGGATTTACAACTGAGTTGTCAAAATAGCACCCCACTTTTTCCCCAGTTTGTATTCTCTAAAAAACATAGGGAGATACACCCAAATAATGCCGAAACACGTAACGCTAGACAACCGTTGCAAAACACAACTTTATCAACGGCCCAATTTAAATTAACAAACTTTACAACGTCTGAGTCCCAAAGTTTGAACACTTTATTTTTATCTTCCTATCTTTAACTGGCACATGGAAGTACCAACATATAAGCGAAAATAAATTTTCCTACCAATTTCACGTCCGGACTTGTTTATAACTATCTTAAAGATTGTGTCATTGATTTGCGGGTCAAAAAACATCTATATGAATCAAATCAGCTGAAATCATATCCAATGTGAAGATTAATATAAATAAACACCTCTCATAGAGACTTGGGGTAAAATATTGAGTTTAGTTGAAAATCTGGACGGTTAAACTTCATCCTTTTTCAAATTGCTCAGGAGCAATTTAAAAAAATCCGCGACGTCAAACGTGCATGTGCCGTTCCAAAATGGTCCGATCCGCCGTTAGCCAAAGGTCGCGCAGGGGATAGCCGTTAACCAATCAGAGGGCTACGCTGGTCTTGCTACGGTGCACAGTAACCGCAATTCGCAGTTTGATCAAAATTGAAACTCACAGAAAGAACAACATTCTGGTAACATGTCGTTATTAGTTTTTCTCATAAAACAACAAATTCATGACGTATGGATCTCAGACTTTCAACACACCATTTGTAAGTACTAAACTACCGTTTGGCATTGATAATGAAGGGAAGTAATGGACTTGCACATCCCTGACACAATCTTTAAATTGATCTTTAGCGAAATGCTTTGCGCATTGGCGAAGCAGTTGTTAAAGGTAGCTTCGATACTGAACGAACCGTCGACGAAGTAACTTGCATGTCGTTTTCCCTCAATGTGTCAGTAATAAGAAATTTCGATTATATCTTTATTATTAACCGACAATTTTGCATTTTTCTTCAATTTCTTAAAATGAAAATATTATGTTCACACCACTTGAAACATTTTGTGATAATTTTCGTCAGGCTGACCTCATCACACGCAATTGGCAGAAATCACGTGTGACATGTGGTTTGACATACGTGGAAGTAGCTCGACAAGAGAGGTGTACTTGGAACCTTTAATATGAACAACATTACAACCCCCGGGAGGGGGGGGGTCGCTCTCCACACGATCTGTCTCCCTTCGTGTCCAACAACCTCAGAAATGCACCCTAAACCGCATAACCTATATAACAAAATTTGCAATCCTAAATGGTGTAACACATCAGAAAAGCTACTCTAAGTGGCGTGACTCCCACGAAATCCACTTATTCTGATACCCTAAGTGCCGTGAACAGGGAATCCACTAATTTGATACCCTAAGTGGCGTACACAGTGAAATCAACTAATTTGATACCCCACCCAAGTGTTATACTCGTCTACTTATTGTACATTGCGCAACCCGAAGAGGTTCACTTAACAATTCCTAAATAATTCTCCTAATTATCAAATGTTCATGTTGGAGATGTTATTAGATCTACAAAAAATTGCACCCCTAAATGGCGTAATCTACATAACCAAATTAGTATCCCTAAATGGTGTGACATGTGAGAAAAGGCTACCCTAAGTGGCGATTGCCAGTGAACGGTGCTGAAAAAGCTACCCTTTTTCCAAAAGACGTCGACGACGCCCGAGGGCTGGAAAAGGGACCCTTTACGACGCTTTTTCCGGACACGGGTGCGTAGCAGGCCGTGTGGAGAGCGACCCCCCCCCCCCCGGATTACAACATTGATTAAAGTTTTTAATATTTATGTAAGTGGCTGATTTAGACATATCAGAAGCCATTAAGCCAGTCCTAAGTTCTTAAATGTCATTACCGATATCAACTTAATTTTATATTAATTTCAGCTTCACTCTCGATTGATACGACAATATACGAGTATAAGGAGGGTAGGGATACAGACTGAAGCATGGTTACGGTTACGGATATGAGTACGGGTACGGGATTTAGGCCACGGGGATTGGTACGATATTGCCACTCGTCACATGCATTCTCCGCTCCTCCTTTAAGATAATGTCTATTTATTCGTCATTTTAATGGTGAATTTATTTTAAACCATCGAATTATTGGCACTGTACAGTGCGTCTCAAAAATAATTGTGCAAGTCAAGAGCGCCCTCTTACGTAATGAAGAAAACATTTGTGTGACGTTATGCTTACATTCCCATCAAGGGCATAGTCTTAGCTTTCAAATGCCGTTTGCTCTGTTCAGTTTGCTTATTTTAATCCTGAGATATGTTCAGTTAACCACGAAAAGGTAAAATCACAAATGTGTCACTTTTACTACATGTAGAGTCAATATAGCATCAGGCCCTCTTCCCGTAAAAGTGACACAGTTGTGATTTCCACCTTTGTGTTGTTTACAAGATATCTCAAGATCAAAACAAGCAAATTGAACAAAACAAACAGCATTTGAAAGGTAAGACTTTGTCATTGATGTTGACGTAAACATGCGTCACAGCAGTATTTTCTAATTGTCAAAGGGGGCGCTTTTCACTTTAACAATTTTTTGAGACATGCTGCAGCATGTCTAAAAAATCTGCAAGTAAAAAGCGCCCTCTTTGGCAATTAGAAAATACTCTGGCGACATTATGCTTAACTCACCGTCAAGGGCAAAGTCTTAGCTTTCAAATGCTGTTTGTTTTGCTCAATTTGCTTATTTTAATCTCGAGAAAAGGGTGGAATCACAATTGTGTCACTTTTACTCGGGACTGTAGTAAAAGTGGCACAATTGCGATTTTACCCTTTCTTATTTAAATTAACATATCTCAAGATTAAGACAAGCAAATTAAACAAAACTTACGGTATTTGAAAGCTAAGACTATGCACTTGACGTTGACGTAAGAATCATGTCACAAGAGTATTTTCTAATTGCCAAAGAGGGGGGTTTTCACTTGCACAATTTTTTTTGAGACACAGTACAGTTTAGAAAATTAGATGTTGAAAGGGGTGAACATTTCTTTTAACATTCCAGGGTGGAACTCCTCTGCCTTAGCTCAGCGAGGAGGGGGGAGGGTGGGGGGGGGGCACGTGCATTCATCTCTTAATTTATCATTCAGAAGAATGGGGGAACGGATTTCACTTACCAAATGTCAGGAGAAGTGATAGCATTTCATTGATTGATTGATAGATTGATAGATTTTATTTCACTCTTCAAGATAAAAAAACAATATATACAATATTTACAAGATAAAAAAACATACATTTCATAAATCATCACAATAAACATTTCATAGGGAGAATTGGAATTGTAACTACACTATATGAAAAACAAAATACAATATTGCAGATATTAATTAAATTGAAGGTGTGAAATGGGGTATATCGGTAAAAGCCTATGCGACTTGATAGGTTGATAACCCCATGGCGTTAATACATAACAATACTACAGGAATGTAATGATGCGATTTACAAAAACAGTTGAAATTGAAATTACACTCATGCTCATAATTATGGAATATTTTGTTGATACCTAGGTTCGTTCTCCTATATCGTCCAAAATTTTCAAGACAAGTGTTTATTTCACAAAAACGCAGTATGTGAAGCAATTTTTGGATTTCCTGGGATGACTAAATTAAAAACTAAAATACGTTTGAGCGCAATAACAATTACATATTTATTTATTTTTTAAATCCACAAAAATCATGAAAAAAGTATTAAATTAAAGTAATTTTTAAAAACAACCCCCAAAACTGATAAATTTGTATGTAATGTCACTTATCATTAAATTTACATCAGAATTGTCTGTTACAAGTATAATTACGCGCGTAACCACCACGTGACTCAACAACAACAATACCGCCATTTATACACACATGTTTGAGTGTCGAGTCGGATGCTACAAAATGCTCAGCATTCCTAAAATTCTTAAATTATTTTACCTGGGGTGAGCAAATATTAATCTCAGATGTACCGTTCACGGAAAAATGGCAATTTCTAAAATGTCTCTAAAGTATTCCATAATTATGAGCATGAGTGTATAGTTGTTTTAAATGTCGATAAATCATTTGAAAATGCCCCATTGCTTCAAGTTGTATTTTGTAACCTTAGTCTAGGTTTCAGACATTGAATGGAGCTTTCACCCGTAATTTTTAATTTGGTAGAGTCCAACCTTATAGCACGGATTGCTTGACAAATTGACCAACTTATACATTACAATAACGCATAGGAAATTACAGTCCTGGGCAATAGTTTGAAATACGTTTATTTCTTTTCGTAACGCCCTGTTTTAAAGTGCAGATTTCTTACGAATAATGATCAATTACTCATGCAGAACATATCATTACTTACTTCAAATGAGCTCGACTCAGGCGCGGCTCCAGGGTAAAAATTTTAGAAGGGGCGAAAAAGGGGAACATTTTGCTACCAACGATTTTTTTTTTATAGCGAAAATGCAAGCCGAACAGAGTCCGAGAGGCGGGGGCAGGGGGCCGACGACGAAAAAAAAAGCATTTTACCCCGCCAATTTTTTTTTATATATAGGAGGGCGCTATTTTCGAAAACAACAGTAAAATTCCCGCTATTTTAATAATGAAATAGGGGGACATCGTCCACCCCTGACCCCCGTGGAGCCGCCCTGTCTCTACTTCAGGACGAGAAACCTTTTCCCGATATGATTGAAAATTGCATTTGGTAAAAAAAAATATATTCCAAATTTTTGTCCATGACTGTATTTGGCAGTGTTCATTATCAGATCTACGTGTCAGGTTCATGTCTTTCTTCACCCGTTGGAGACGATTCGACCCAGGGGTGTCACTCGACAATTTTAAAGTGATAGGCTAACATTGTGGAGCTTCAATTTAAAAAAATGTCAAATTTTGATATCTGAACTACATAGTAGTGTCCATATGGACAAATAAACACCGTAGAATAAAAAAAAAAAAGTTTGGAAAGTTACACTGCCAATGGCAAGTTATGCATGAATACACAATTAAAACTCGGGGCGAGTTTAAACAGCGTAGGTGTACACACAGTAAGTCTATGGGAGAAAATGGGCAGGTTAATCCGATCAACTTACGATTTTCACTTTTTTAAAGCACTAAATAATCATTTTGAAATACAATTTTTTTTAGGGCGTCATTTTTAGACCTTATCAAAGACAATGGTAGCATGGGGAATCATGTAGCTCAGATATTTTTAACTGTGGTAAATGTTAGCCAATACCTTTAATGGAGGGCGTGTACATGGTCAGTTCGCCGACTGGTAAAAATGAAAATGCCAACTACAAAAGGTGTTCAAGGGCGTGAACCGAGAGGTCCGTTTGTTTCCAGGTTGAAGGGAGGCGATCGCACCCTGCTGATTGTTTTTATTCGTCCTGTACGGTGATAAATTCGGGACGGTCTAGTTTCCCTCCCAGAGTGAGAAAATTTGACATTTTCTCCTAGAAAATGTTTGCTTTCTGCCCCCATTTTCGATGAAGGAATGCAGTTAGCCTAATTGACTTTGCTGCTGTTCTACAGATTGTTGATTGGTAATGAATGAGTTCTACTCTTACAAAAACTCCAAAACAGGGCGGGCAGAATTATTATGAAAATAAACCCTTTTTCGTATGTATCAAATCAGTATATTCATCATTTATTGAACTGGAATTTTTTGGGTGACCGCACAATGATTTATAAAGTGTTACATAATCTTACCCCTGAATATATGACTAAAAACATAACGATAAGGAGGTCCCAATATGCTCTACGTTCGAACCAAAATCTACATCTACCACCACCCCCCATCCCATTAAAAATATATAAAAAAATCCCCAAGGAGTTTGTTTCTTTAACTTTTTATCAGAAATGTGAATATGTTTACATAGATGAGTTCATTCAAAATAATCATTTAATAATTTTTGAAAGGATCTTACAGTTGCGGCATTACGGATTTTATTGGGTAAAGTACTATAAATCGATATCCCCCTATAGAAAAATGTTCTTTTACAATTATTGGTTTTAGGTTTTGGTGGGGTTTCTCCTGTTGTAATTGTAATTGTAGTTTTTATCATATCCAGTGCACTTATAATTAAAATCGATTGTTACACTGTACATGCCAGGACCCCGAGAAAGAACAGCAGTATTATTTTAATACTGCTGAATTCGGGTTATCCTCCGGAGTATGTATTATTTTCTATTTTGATATGTCATGAGTGCAATTATGTAATTTGTATCTGTATTATATATATGTATTATTTTGTATATTTTATTTTGATTTCCGGAAATAATTACAAACAAACAAACAAACAATGAGAGAGGGTCTGGGAGGGGTTCCTTTCCACGGGGGAGGAAAAACTGACACTTCCTCCTTGAAAATGTATACGTCTTTGTTGGTGAAAAAAATTGACATTAATGACAACATCATCAAGTTTTGAAATGGTCTGCTATATCAGCAGTTCATAATACAGAATACATACCTAAGGAAGTGCAAAACGTTTGAAAGTGGGGTGGTTTTTAGATTATTGTAGACTGTCCTTTACTCGAAACGATAGTGTTAAGAGAGGGTGAAAATAAGTTCATAACACCGCTAGAACTCATGAGCTTCAGGGGACTCCGCCCCCTAACCCCCAACAAATTATCACCATGTTTTGAAATGACTTTCAGAATACAAAATTTATAACTTTGAAAGTGGGGCGGTTTTTGATTACGACTTCCATTTCTCCAAAAAACAGTATTAGCCGAGAGTCAAAATAGCCTGAAAATAGCCTGAAACCAGGCGCGCCGGAACACTTTTAGTTTTGAGGGGGCAAAATCTCGACGGGGGCACATTTATGTAATAGTGTGAGATCCGCGGCGAAGGAGGGAAGCGACCGAGCGGGGGGGGGAGGTGTGGGAGTATATGTATACATATGTTCACGACTGATCAATTAGATTATTAACTCAAAATAACAAAGTCCCATTGTCGTGCAATATCCTTTCAGAAACCTTTATTAATACACATAGGCGTATGGGACCTCTTCATTCTAGGGGAGCAATTTTTTTGCCCGAATATCTGACTAATGCCCGAATATTCATTTTTTAGATTTGAACTGCAAGGGGGTGAAGGGGGATCCCCTGCAGGCTGTACGCAGAATGCGTTGATAAAGTGGCTGGGAGTGCATGCACCCCTGTTTTGCCTTTAAAATGTGCATAAAAAGGTCATTCATACTGATATTGTTATTGAATAGTCACATGAAAACGTAATTGGGGGAGGTTTGGGAGGGGAACCCCTCCAGGATGAGAAAATTTTGCAATTTCACCTTCAAACAAATACAGTTTTTGCCCCTTTTAGTGACAAATGAATCTGTATTTCATTGACTTGCAATTCGTTATTTTCGCTAATAAGAAAAATTAGAATTAGTGGTTAGGTCGTCTTCCCCCCCCCCCCCCCATAATTTTGATAACACGAAAATTTAATAAAAAGTTATGCCCAATTATGTTTTAAAAATATCAAAGGCACTACAAAACTAATAAATTGTGCATAAAATACCACTGAACATTCATATCGTTGAATTTTCCAAAGTTTTGGAATGCAATTATTGCGCGCGGAGCGCGCCGAAAATTTTGACTTTTTTTGAAATTCGGGCAGCTTCTTCCACACAACCAAAAAAGATAGCAGTTAGCTGTTTAAATTTTGTGTTCGTTTTTAATTTGAATATCAAAATTTAGTTCTTTTGTCACAAGCTTGCCAATTATTTTAATGCTTTTTACACCGTTTTTGCCTGAATTTCCAATTTTGATTTTTTGGGGCGAGGGGGTACAGTGCCCCCCTCCCAGTCTCATAGTCCTATGTTTATACACATTTATATGCGCGAACAACACGAGCGAGCGCTTAGAATCATCGTGAATTTTCAATTCTCATGAACGTACGTACATTGGTGAGCTACTTTCACTTTGCCTTTCGGTATTAGTCTAAAATGTATTCATTAAAAGCTTAAACGTGACCGCATTGTTTGCGCAATGATAAATATTCTTATATTGCTAGAAAGCTTAGAAGAAAAGGCAAAATGGAAAGGGTTTACTGAAGGTATGTTTCAGGGGCAAACTCTTCGAAGGACGCGAGGTTACCATATAGGCTTCACTAAATTTAAGTGCCCCGTCAGGGGCGAAAATTTTGCATTCTTCACTCTTCAGTTATTAAATTGACAAATTTCAGACAAGAAAAGTGCCTTTATTGTTCATTTTCATCTCAATAATGAATAACTTTTACCTCCAGGTGACATGGGGGGGCAAAAACTCGTTTTGCCCCGAAAATTTTATTTGGGGGGGGTCAAGTGCCCCCCTCTGCCCCACCCCCGCACCGCTTCCACGGCGCCCTTGCCTGAAAGCTGCTCGAAGCGTGAGCGTCAAGGGCTCCGCCCCCTACCAGCCCCGTCCATGACCTTAACACAGATTCTGAGGAAGCCCCTAGGAACCACCCATATAGGTATGGTCAGCATTACCTCTGCCATGAAAAAGGACCGCAGCCCTGTAATAGTCCGTTTTCCTGGATTTAACGACTACACTGCTTTGAAAAAACCTGGCGACGTGCCTGAAAGCAGTGCGTAGCTTAGGATTTTTTCAGGGCAGGTGGGGGGGGGGCCACTGGGGGGGGGTGTTGTGACGAAAAAAAAATTCTTCACAAACCTAGGCCCAAAATTTCCCCGGTCACACCAGTGCCGCGAAAACTCGCTCAGCGGGGGGGAGGGGGGGAAAGGGGGGGGGGACAGACACAATTTCTCTTTTCTCCAAATCCCAGGTCTAACATTTTTCACGGTCAAAATTTTTGTGGGGGGAACCTGGGGAGGGCACACGAAATTTGAGGGATGTCATGATGCATAAAGGTGTGAGGGAAGCAAACGCTATATAGGGAGATGGCAAGGAATCGTGAAAACCACAGCATCGCACAACGTAACGTTAGCTGCTAGGCTGGACTGAGGCGTGTTGATTCGCACTGGAGTTGTTGTTGTTTGTTTTTGTTGTTGTTGTTGTCGTTGTTGTTGTTGTTGTTGTTGTTGTTGTTTTTCTTACAACGATGCCTTACCTATCCCTAACCCTAGCTCTAACCCCCTAACCCTAACTCTAACCCCCTAACCCTACCCCGAACCCTAACACTAACCATAACCATAACCATAACTCTTTGACTCAATTCAGCATATACCCAATGCGACATCTGACTGAAGATCGAGAGAGTATTTCATTTTTGTTGTTCATACGTTTTGATCCTAACATTAACAATTACCCTCCCTACTCAAAAGTATTGCAACATACACTATAACGCATACATTTTGAGTTGAAGGGGTCTTTATGTAATGATATCCTAATGAAGTTTATTATTGGAAAATAACAAATTATTTGAAAAGAAATCAATGAATATAATTTCCTCTTTCTTCTCCAAGGCGGAAAGATTATTAAATGCAGACGCACCCATGAAAGAGGGGCTGGAACAACACCTTGTGCAGACTCAAGAAGCAATAGCATGATTTGTGACACGACAAAATGTCTCAAGAGTCAAATGGTTGAAACATATACCAAACTATTACCCTTGCCTGTGCTGATATGTCTAGGCTGGAAGTTTGCCCTGAAACTTGTTTACTTGAAAGAGAACGAACATGAAATATTCGAGTAATGATCAAAGAAATAAATATGACCAAGATAATATGAGAAACTTTATATACAACACATTTGCCGTCCACGGCGAGTACTGATAGTAATTATTTTCAAAAGAAGGAACATTTACCACGAGATTATTTCACACCAGAAACCTTGAATAGTGCTTACTTGATTCTAAATTGTTTTATTGTCCAAATGAGGATTGATTCTAATAATGGCTGTTTTCTTTGTAATAATCTACGGTCGGGATAGAATGCCGAAGCCCCGTCTATGACTCAAATGAGAGAAGGGGGACCTCTTTGTAACCCACATCAAAATAACACCATTACGTATTGGCTATTTTCTGTCGGATGAAAGTTGTTACAGCTGGTTTTGTTTTTGTTTTTTCGCGTTCTCTTATATAGTCTGGACGTCTTGAAATGAGTGTCAATGCACATGTTTCATATATAAGTGCCTGTAATTGTAAGACTACCATTCGAAATTGAAATATTTTTTCTGTGATTGTTTCTGGCATATAGACAGTGAAAAACTTCAAGACAAGACAAATCTATTGTTAAATTACTGAAATACAATGTGTGTCACAAAAATCGCCAACTACTGTAGAACTCTAATGTTGATACATTTCTACCAGATCTTTTTTTTTTCCTTTTTCCTTGATCTTGAGATCTCTGTGAATGTAAGTGTAATGAATGAAATTTGTGCATGGTTTCCACTGTTAACTTTTGGGTTTAGGAATTAAAATATCTGCCGCGAGTTTCGATTGCATTTGACCCTTCGGTAATGACCTTATAGTAGCTTTACCTACGAAACGTAGAGCCAGAGCAGTTTGGTTCGGTGAACCAGACCCGGCGTTGCTCACCTACGATTGTTGGTAATGCGGTGCTGCAATCAACGCGGCATGTTGTTTGCGTATGAGGCGCCAGGCGCCTACAGATATGTAGAGATCATTAACATATTTACCAGATTAATTCTTCATTTTATAATCTGGCCTGATACGTATGAAGCAGCTGACGTACTATATTCTTTCATTGTCTTCAAATATATTAAGTTTGAGGGACTTGTTATGACAGGACAGAGATAATATTTATATTGTTGATATGCGCCTATTATAAACAGTTTCATTTTATTATTAGATTGGAAGAAAAATAAAAGTCCGAAAATCAATTGCAATTTGACTTGTCGTGGCACAACACAAACAAAGTATTTAAATACTTTTTTAAAGTATATCTATATTTAAAATTTCTATAATACTCATTTGTTTTTTTTTTCTTTTCATGACATTATTGACCTCCATTTATTTTTAGCTGAGAACCTGACACAAGTAATAACTTCTGACACAAACATTGCAGTTAACGTTACAACCGGTTGAAAACAGAATGTTTGATAATCAACTAAGTTTTAATGTTGTTAACATTGTCCTTGATTCTTACAGAAGCAGAAAAAAAATTATGAGTCAGAAACTTTCAGGTTTATATACACACCCTTACGCCTGGAGAGCGCGTATGGATATTAGTCGAGTCATAATAATTAACACTATTTTCTCTTTTTGTAGTCTTTCGCCAGCCTCAGCTCCGATTATTGAATACAGTAGTGTCTATGTTAAGGAACAGGGTGGCACGATGTGCGTTCAGATTGCACATGTTCTTGAATAAAGCCAAAAATATTTTTAATTTGTTTAAAGACACTATATAACCTTTGTGGAAGCCTTATTTTACAAAAAATGTCAACTTTACTATTTGACATATCTGGTAGTGTTTGGATGGACAAACACCCTAGAAACACACAAACTTTAGAGTTATGCGGTTCACTTATTAAAATTATGTACAGATTTCAAATCGGCCACATGAATTAAATCTCAGCTTGATAGAAAATTCTGCTATCACAGCCGTTATGGAGGGGAACCGGAATTTATTTATTTATTTATTAGTAGTTAGTTAGTTATTAACGCAGTCATACTGTTAATAAATAAATATAAACATTAATGACTTCCAGTCTAACAATGATGAAAACTAGGCGAGTTGCTCGTCAACCGAAATGTTCGCCAATTGATTCTTTACTTTTTAGAAGCACTTTAATGATCGTTTTAAACTGCCATTTTTTCAGGATTCATTTCTAGCTTTATCAGAGACACACAGATAGCATGGGGAATCATGATAGCGCTCAGATTTTTTTTAACTGGCACAGTGTTATACGATGTCTTTAAGGAACACAAAATAAAATGAATTAAAATAACAACAATAAGACGAAACAAAAATAAAGAAATGAAAAAAAAACTTCGGTCGATAATGTCAGCCACCTGATGCCTGATTAAAAGTAGGTAAAATGTCTTTATAAGAAATATATAACTTAAGTAATCGAGAAATTATTACACTTCCCTAGCAAGCTGTCGTCTCTCGTCCCCGTTTTCTGTCCCTGCGCATAATTAATTAAACTTCATCCTAACGGCGTCACGAGCATCTAAGTTACTACCTATATTGGTGTATGATTCCCTGCAATTATTCCGCTTAGACAAATTATCACTTTATTTACTAGAAGATACACTGCCTAAAATAATGCACCAGTTGTTTATGTAATTATGCAAAATAGGTCAATTTGTTATTGATATCGATTATAGATATCGATGTGATTACTTGATATATCGTTTTTTGAAAAATTGACTGGATTATTTCTACATCTTTGAATGTGATATTTGCTTACTTTGTACATTGTGAAAGGAGTGCAGTAAGTATATGAACTAAAAACCCCACTTACCGGCCACGTCGCGGGCAGGCCCATGGAGGTAACCGCTGCATGGTAGTGGTGGCGCTGTGCTGTGCTTTATACCAAGGCCCGACGTGATAGAACCTTACCCGGGGCGAAGATGTCACGATGTTCCATAGTTGGAGAAGTAGATCTGGCCGTCGCGTCGGCTAGGTGGTAGATCCAACAGTCAACAGCCTGTTGAAAATACAACAAACAGGCTGGAAAGTTAGGTCAATATACAAAAGACTTAGAAAGTGGCGATAATTCCAAAAAACAGACAAAACGTGACTATTTGTAGAACGTTTTGTGGAAGAATAGTCAAATCAGCCGCGATATCAGTGGTTTGTTTGTGGTTGATTGTTGTATGAATTAAGATTATTACAATTCGAGAAAAACAAAAAAGAAGAATGCAAAAGGCGAAATTAGTATTTTTGTAAGAATGGAGTAAATTGAAATTCCATTCGAGGTACCTGATAATGTTCAAACATTTTATCTGATAAAAAGCATCCATAATTAAAACACAAAAAAATCTAATTGTGATTCATTCGTTATTGAACAGGGATATGATATTTTTCTGTACATATCTCACTAAATACTCTTACTCTTTCTTTCTTTCTTTCTTTTTTTTTGGGGGGGGAGTAGGCCTATACTTGATTTATGTTTTGATGATTTAAATTCCATGACAAATTACGACGGAGCACTGGCGGTAGTAGTTGCACGCATCGGCGTTGGAGCTGCCCGCTGCGATGGGCTGTCTTCACACCTGCCGCCAACCATGTCTCCTATAGCATCGTTCACGGATTGTTGAGTATCCACCTCCCAAGGACCATGGACGCAATTTTATTGGACCTCGAATGTTCGTCAGCCAAACCATTCACAGCCTAGAACATAGCCAAAAAAAAAAATAGACCTCCAATCCAAGAATCAAAGTGATCGAACTACGTTCAAAAGTAGAAAGAGTAAAATAACATTGTGCCTACTTTCACTACAGTCAGTTATAGATCAATCACAAGATCCTATTCCTCTTTCGTTGTAGGCTATCTCGGATAAGTATATTGTTAAGAAAACGGCATTTGAAAATGTTAAGAGAATCGCTCTTAAGTGTTAATGTCACCAACATTGTTTCTAATTACCAAAGAGGGCAGTTTGTACTGCACAATTTTTGAGACATACTTTATACCTACCAGCAATGATAGTGGACACGAAACCATACCCATCGTCACCCAAACCTTGCATGCCACCTAGGTGACACCCTTAGCTACTCATAGTGTACCGCCCAACGCCGTCCGGCGCAGTGGGTTCCGTGTCCATTCCCGTCTTCCTGTTTAAAAAAAAAAGAGTGCCAGAAAATAACGCTGATGTCGTTTATCACAGAAATGGGCCAATTATAAAAGAACTGATTGTTTTGATTCGTTTTTTAGTACAGCGATTAATGACCCGTTTCCAGACAATATGATTATCTTCATTGAAATATGATTCTGGTTTTAGGATGGAAGCCCAGACTATGTTACCCGAGTATCAATTCCTAGAAGATTGACCAGATCCCCCCCCCCCTATTGCAACATGAGAGAGAAAGACAGATGGGGGTGGTACTAGTTATTAGTGTTGTGATGGGGAAACTGAATGTAAGAACATCGGCTCAAAATCATTTTTTTTGTTACTTTAAAGCTTTCTGTAATTCACTCTTATTTTCATGTATGTTATTTCTCACGTCAAAACACTACCCCAAACTCCGTTGCAGCCAAACCTGGTGTTGAATTCTGTAAAGGAGTTAACCATAGACGACCAGTGTCATGTTCTCAACTCGTATCAACAAACTATTTACACACACGAAAAGACGTCGGCAATGACTTTACAAAGGGTCCCGTATGTGCTTCGTATCCATCCGGTTGCACGGGTTCGAAAATCGTTGTGGCTTGTTCTGATACCTGTGTCTGAGAACGAGACGCGTTCTTACCCACTTCCGGCCTGCCTACAAAACGTAATGTTCATGCATAACAATATTTTAAGGTATCAACCTGCATTGAAACGGCGCTATATAAATACTGGCTGGCGTTGGCTGATTGTTGTTGTTTTATCTATCATTTACTGAGTAATGCGGTTGATCGAATCCAACGCTTCCAGTAGGAACTGAAATACTTTGCGGTCATGTTGGACTGCAATCTAGCTGTACATTTTTCTGTTTGAATCGGTACAAGGCAATGATTGCACATCTGTAAACAATATTGTAGCACTTTACATCGTTTGATGTTCATTATGCGAGCGATCAACTGGTGGGCCATATACAGCATACAATATTCACTCTTTGTGTTTCTATCGTTAGTGTTCCCAGACACAATCGATCTCATCTATACCAAATAATACTACTATTTTTCTAATGCCGTTTGCTCCTTGACAAGCATCTGTCTCCCTGGGGTGACTTTAATTTTCTGCACTAAAAAACATCCTAGCTACGAATGCTAAAAAAAAAAATCCCTTGTAATACTTATCCAAACACATTCTTTCTATCACCTTTATACATGTTTCAGAGGTAAACGTTGGGTGTCAAATTCACTAAACATCGGTTTTCAATTATACACACTAATTGTCAATAATTTAACCATACATTTTTCTTAAAAACATCACATTCCTAAAACCTTTAATGGATAATTGCCGAAACACTCTTTTTAAAGTGTAATGCCAATATTCATTCGTTGTATTTTTCTCGCGCTTATTTGTTTCAGGTGTATTGAGTGGAAAAACAAACAAATTGTGATTACAAACAAATGATGTTTCAATACGCAAATCGCCAAATCGTATGTCAAGTACTAGGGGCGCTAGCTATACGGGGGGCCATGGGGGCACGTGCCCCCCCCCCACACACACACACAAATTTCGCGCGCCCCCCCCCACACACACACACAAAATGTGACCGGAAATTTTTTTGAAGCTGCGGAATTGGAAAAAAAATGTCAGCAATAACCCCCAACCCTCCCCCCCCGTGCCCCCACACAAAATTGATGACGGGATAAATTTTTTGACCTCGGGATTAGGAAAAAATGTCCATCATAACCCCCCCCCCTTCCACGTGAGCGATGGTTTTGGCGGCTGTTCGGTGACCAAAAATACTAGGATGTTGGTGCCCCCTTACAAATTTCAAAGCCCCCTCCCCGCTTGCTCCCCTGCTCTGAAAAAAAATCCTAGCTACGCCACATGCAATGTACCTGTTGGAGTGCTTAAAGAAAAAGTTAAAATTTCCCAGTTGGGGGGGGGGGGGAAGTTTACTTTGGTCGCATACGGTCAAGACCGCACGACCAACGGCCATGCAGGGCGATGCCGGGTCTATCGTCAACGTACTCCATCAACCTGGCAACTGAACGTACCTGTATACGAAATGGAGATTATCAGTTTTTATATCAGATGAGTTCTCTGTGCCCCTGCAAAAATTTTACAAAGCATGCGGGCCTAATCACACGACATTGCAGAGAAACATTTTCCAGTATTAGTCAAAGATATATATCATTTAATGCTGTAAGCATCGCATCCCTATCACTCTATGATTCAATTTATTAAATAAATTTGGTATGTTTTGTATTTCAGCGTCATCTTTGGTGCCGGTTTTAAAGCCAGTTTAGTTTTGCGGGTTTTTTTTATTGAAAGCTTTATGCCCAACTCTGCTCTTTCTGATAGGTAATAATCTCATATAACCTTAACCACATTATTAACCCTTTGATTGCTATAATGTAAAAATATAGTCGAAAATCTCGCGGCGTCCCCCCCCCCCCCGAGATTTTTCATTAATTAATTTAAAAAAACTAATAGACATCAGAATCTATTATTCCAGCGGGATATCAGACTTTTGGGCATCAAAAGCTTTCAAATAAAAAAATCCCAAAACTAACTTGGGCTTTAATATTAAAGATACATTATAAGTATATAATTAATTTTTTTTATACTTAAGGATATATTTTTAAACCTGTGGATATTTCTTTCGTATTTGTTGTATTTTTTTCATAACATTTAATTTTACGATGATGTAATGTTTTGATTTTGTTCTTTTTGCCTACGACGGCGTTATAGAAAAAGCATTGGATTGAGCTTCTTTCAGGGTAAAAAGTTGAACTATTTAGCTTTAACCTATCAATTCAAATACTTTTGTTATTCAGACGACAAACACGAAATTCACAGCTTCACTGTGAACAAAAATTTCATAAACACCCAATCCATACCGTTAAGAATGGCTCAATAAGTCATATTATAATTACGAGATCTGAATCATTTACAAGTCAATTTTTGAATCAGAACCCGGCGAGCCAATTCAAACTTACAGATCCACAAACGCGCTTGTCATTTCGAGTTGAGAAATCCGGTGAGGCACTTCTTGTAAAACGTTGTCACACGGCCGGCGATACTCGCACGGATACAAGGAGTCGACATCAACGCTCATCCTAAGGAAAGTGTAAAAAATTGTTGCGGAATGAAATCTGAAATTAATCTTTGTGTTTGTATAAATGGTGATCAATAAATGGAAAGTAACGATCGAAATATTATTACCAATCGTCATCATTCTGTTTTTATAATTAAGTAGATCAATTATGTAGCTCGGTGTAACACATTATTTACAAACCATCCAGTAATTGAATTTTATTATTCCTTACCTTCTTTAAAGTTGTTCGATTGATCTTTCTGGGCGTAACATTGATTGTCAGACAGAACATTACAAATTTCAAAGTTTGCCATCAACATACAGCAGCAACATCAACAGAAAACACCATTCTCCCCTTAGGCCTACTGAATATACTTGAAGAGGTAAAAATTTATTACCACACACACACACAGATTACTACGCACATTTTTCAAACAGCATTTTGTAACTACGGTATGGATCTCTTAACCAAAACAGCTGCAGTAAAAAACACAAAAGAGAGATGTTTTGTAATTTAATTTTGTCGTTTTGATGCAGAGGGCAATAGCGTTTGTATTGACCTATTTTAACGTTGAGACATTTTGTGCACACAGCTGCTGTAGTACACAGCAGTTAGGCGCCTAAACCATTTACGAATTATAGGCCTATATTAGAGCTCTTTCTCTACAGCAAATGAGGAGTGCATAACGGCCTTTGCTGCAAAAATGTGCACAACTCATTTCTGCCTACCTGCTAGCTCACGATGTAGCGTCCGCGTGATTGGTTCGTCCACCTGTCAGAAGTGGTGCCATTCTGGCTGTGGCCGCTGCCCACCAGAAGAAGAGCCAATGAATGCACGCATCTTGTCCTTGAAGAAGAATTACAGATTGGTGCGGGAGAAATGACAATGAGTAATGTCTGCGACAATGGACACTCATCTACTGCCTAACAAGAATTGCTGTCCTTATGCTGTATTCAAACACCTTAAGGGGAATCGAAACCCGATACTTACTGAATTCAGAGCAGTAGCAGAACGCAATACAAGATGGCAATAGTGAAGTTTGAGCCAAATTTGTTGAACGGTTCAATAATAAAAAAAAAATAAAAATGATTAATTTGATTGTCAAAGTTTTTTTTTTAAATTCCTTGTTACTGGAGGAGCCTTAATCGGCAACTCTATCCACTTTTTCTGAATTGAAGCTGTGGAAAGCTTCCCATTGGATTTGCACAAAATTTTCAACTTAATTTGCAGTTTTCTGAAGTGTCAGTTGAGGAAAGTTATCTAAATTCTTTCAGAAAACATCGTCAGAATCATTTTTGCTAGGACATATATCCACGACAGCAGAGCAAATCAGATATTTGATAAAAAGTTGAGAATAAGGTGAATAATTTTGTGTACAAATACCAATGCGAGAGAGTTCTCCACACTTTCATCTAAAAAGCTGGTAGAGTTGCCGATTTAGACAATCCTTCCATAACAAGGATCAAATTAAAATTTGAACAAACATAACTCTTGAACCGTTCAACCAAATTTGTTTCAAAACTTTCACTAATTTCTTCTTGGTATTGTTCTGTATATCTCTGAAGACAGGAATTGTGTCTGGGGTTTCTTCCACTGTAATTCGTGCTTGAATATGAGACAATTCACTGCAAACACGCTCCTCCAAAATTGTCGTTCTATCTGACGACCTTCGAAAAAAAAGAAGATCATGGGAAAAAACGTGTCATGTGTGATAAATATTCATGAAAAGACGGTTGTTCCGGAATGACTAACACTGGATATCAACTGAAAGGAATGAACAGCGAAGGCTGTGGCCGAGTTTATTTTCTCAGACAATCAATTGGGATTCTGATGCTACTGAAAATGATTAGCATAAATATAGGAGAAAGAAGGTCCATGACTTGCTGCCCAACAGTTCCAAGGTTGAAAACGAATTACAATTGAATAGGAATGGCGAGAATGGCAATCAGTACTAGAGTAGTATATTGCTAGCTAGAAATACTTATATAATGAAGAAAACGAAGTATAATGCTGGATCCTACTTATCACGACTATTGGTATCTGATGTACTCTTGAAAGAATGGAGACCCAACGAAGAGAGATATTGAGCATGGAGAACGCGGGAATTTATTACCTTTTCTACAAAGCTACAACTCCATTTTTCTCTCTTATCGTCTGATTAATTCATCAGATTAAAAACAAAAAATATAAAAGGAAATTTAACAATATAAATAACACTTTTACACGGTAGGGCAAACTGCCAATTGATTTCAGGTGGTAAGGTTGTCACCTAATATAATGTGTACAAAAAAAAAATACAGTCAGTACTGTGGATCCTGATCAGACCACGCCTCTTAGGACACGCCCTCATGAGTGACATCACGACGAACTTGGATTGTGATTGGCGCACGTATGCTGCCTATGCTACTTCATTCTATGATTCTATTGTAAGTAGAGTCGAGGACAGGGAGTCAAATCTATTTACACATATACGTCCGCCCCATAGTGGTCCCTGGAATCGTTGTTCCCGTGTGCAGAAAGTTCACGTAAACTTTCACATCACGGTATGAAATCTTTAAAGGACAAATTCCAATGATTGTGAGAACAAGATGATTTAATAGAAAGAGATCAAGGAAACGGATCAAATGAAAGTCGAGAAAATCGGGCGAATATTACCAAACTCATTCAAACGTTTTACAAATTGCAACACTAGATTGTGCTATCCAGCAAACGCTCTACGTTGTGTTTTCAACACTAAATTTTGAAAACAGATTTTTTCATCTTCTCGCGATGCAACATTGATTGAATCTCTGTTCCTCACATTTATGCTTCAGCTCCAGTATTTTATTGACATTTTCCTGTGTCGAACTTTGTTATTAAACATGAAACATGCAACAAAAGGAAAAAATAGTGTATGTTTATGTATAAAGGAACAGAACGTTTGCCTCACTGATCACTGCTTATAATGATGATCATCATTATCATTATTTCATCATTATCATCATTATCATCTTTCTTCTTCATTCATTATTACCATTATTATCAATAATTATTATTATTACTTACTACTTATTATTATTTATTGATTATTATTCATTTATTATTATTATCTTTATTATTATTGATTATTATTATTATTATTATTATCATAATTATTATTATTATTTATTTATTAATTATTATTATTATTATTTATATTATTATTATTATTTATTATTATTATTATTATTATTATTATATATTTTATTATTGATTATTTATTATTATTTTATCAGTATCATTATTAAGTACATATTATTTAAAACTTTGTTTGAATTTTTAGTAATGAGTGACGTCATCAATTTGTTGGAGTAGTAGTAGTAGTAGTAATAGAAGTAGTAGTAGTAGTAGTAGTGTAGTAGTAGCAGTAGAGTAGTAGCTAGAAGTAGTAGTATGTAGTAGTAGTAGTAGTAGTAGTACGTAGGTAGTTGTAGTAGTAGTTGTATGTTGTTGTATGTAGTAGTAGTGTGGTAGTGTAGTGTATATTAGTAATAGTAGCAGTAGGAGTGGTAGTAGTAGTAGCAGTAAAGTTAGTAGTAGTAGTAATAGTAGTTAGTTAGTAGTAGTAGTAGTATGTTAGTAGTAGTAGTAGTAGTAGCTAGTAGTCTAGTAGTAGTCAGTAGTAATTACAATTGAAGGATACAAGAATACAGGATAATTTATTGTCATAATATATAACACATATACATAAAATTTGATTTCTCGCGACGAAAAATTATATTACAGGTGCATATAAATAGATTATAAAATATAATCTGAAATATATAACTTCAATCTTAACACTTTGAGGTTGCTATCGGCCGAACCTGATTCGCCAGGGTTGGACTTCACTCAGGGTACTATCGCGCGAAACCTGTTCGCCGAGAAGACAATCGGGTCCATATCTTTTAATTCGAATTGACAAATGTCATGAATTCTACCAATGAAAATTTATCGGTAAAATGAATACACATGTGAAACTAAACAACATGAGTTAAAATGTATTGTCTTGCTTTGAATTTGCCGATTTTACAGGAAAATTCGTTATAATTTGGAAAGGTATATACACATTAGTCCGAAAACAATCAGTCCCTGGTGAACACACCTGGATTTTTAGCCCCAGCACCCAAAGTTGTTAAAGCGACACAGTACATGAAAACAATAGATTACCCACAAAAATAATATTATCCACAATTGCTACGTTAAATGCTGCACCGGAGAGGTAGATAGACGGAGAGAGAGGAAGGAAGCGGAAAGAAAGAAAGGGGACGAGTAGATAAAAAGCAAGGCTTAATGCGTCCCACCATACACCTCCATGGTAGAGCTCCCTTCCATCGACACATGCTTGCGACAACACACACAACACATATATACACATACGTATTACACCACTTTATCCCCCTCCCCCCCCCTCCCCCGAGACTTGACAGGTAAGTACGCCCACACTTAAAAGAAAAAAAAAAAACCCCAAGGTTTTAGTTTGGGCGATTTTTTGTTATTTGAAAGCTTTATGCCCCAAAGTCATAACCTGCCAATAATAGATTTCTGAATGTCTTTAGTTTTTTTTATATGATATTTATGAAAATGTCGGGGCGGGGGACCCCGAATTTGTTGACCATAATTTTACATTTATAGCATCCAAAGGCGCTTAATAAGGGTTAAGGTTTATATTGAGATATACCTTCATGCTGAAGAGCAGACTCGTGTCGGCGTCCCCCCCCCCCGACATTTCAATAATTCATTACTAAAAAAAACTAAAGACAATCAGAATCTATTATTGCAGGTTATGACTTCTGGGGATAAAGCTTTCAATAACAAAAATCCCCTCAAACTAAACTTGGGCTTTAACCATGCGTCCAACACACAAAAAAATACATATATACACACACATACACACATGGACCTTTACACAGACATATCAGTATAGATCACACACACACCCTCGTACAATCACACCTGTACCCACACACATACACACACAATCAAGTAGAACAACACATACACAGCCAGACCATACACCGAAATCACGCACAGACACACAAACAAACATCACAGCTCTTAGAACACACATACACACAGAAAAACGACAACCACGAACCACAGAAGATCGACATACCACCAACAGTAACACAGAGACACACACATAAACACACACGACACACGCATGAATCTTAAACACAAAACACACAACACACACAAAACTACACACCACATCAAACACAACACACTCGTATACAGACCCCACCACCGTCCACAGTTAAGTAATATGTTATTTTAAAAACTTGTTGAATTATATGAAGTAAACGTCATCAATTTGTTGGGAAAAGATGTACTATATAGTTAGTCGTTTAGGTAGATAGTAGTAAATAGAAGTAGTAGTAGTAGTAGTAGTATCGTAGTCAGTAGTAGTAGTAGTATATAGTAGTAGTTTAGTTGTAGTAATATGTAATTGTGTAGTGGTAGTAGTAACTAGTAGTAGTAGGTCGTAGTAGTAGTAGTAGTAGTAGTGGTATAGTAATAGGAGTCAGTAGTAGTCGTAGTAGTAGTAGTAGTAGTAGTGGTGGCTAGTAGTGGTAGTAGTAGTAGTAGTAATAGTAGAAACTAGAGTAGTTAGTAGTAGTAGTAGTAGTAAGTAGTAGTAAGTAGTAGTGGTAGTAGCTAGTAGTAGTAGTTAGTAGTATGGTAGTAGTAGTAGTAGTACTAGTTAATATTATTAGTCGGCAGTATTATAGTATTAATAGTAGTAAGTGTGGTAGCTAGTAGAGTAGGGGCCTAATAGTGTAGTAGTTTAGTAGTAGTAGTAGTAGTAGTAGTAGCTAGTTAGTAGTAGTAGTAGCTAGTATAGTAGTAGTAGTAGTAGCAGTAGTAGGAGTAGTAGTAGTAGTAAGTAAGTAGTAGTATAGTAGTAGTAGTAGTAGTAGTAGTAGTAGTAGTAGTACTAGTAGTAGTACTAGTATAGTAGTATGTAGTATATAGTTGCTTTTATTTATGTTGTTTATTCTAAAGTGATCACTTTCCAGATACATTCAAGCCTAGAGGAAAATAAAATAAGAATAAGACAGGTTTTCCTTTCTCATGTCTTTCGGGTCATGAAATTAAGCTGATTGTGGCTGGAATTTAATTCTTCTTCTGTAACTGGTGGAAAAAGAAGACTTTGGGTCTCGTGTGAGAATGGTTACCTCACACTACCCGGTCTGATAATCAGCGAAAGATATGAAAAGATAAGACTGGGCGTTGATGTGGCGTGAGTGTGACGACAATTTCGCCGAGTTTCATCATGGGTTGGACTGTGTTGTCATGGAAAGAAGGGTACAGTTGCAAATGTGTGTCATATTTGTTATTAAAAGATATCAAACCAAGGCAACGAAGAGTATATATTATTTAGAATTTGTAAATACTTGTGTCGATCAACTCACTCACCAAATATCAGTGCTGATATAATCGTTGGTGGCAAGGATTCAACTGACAATTACAGAAAGTTTAATGAACTAATTGTGCCCGAGCCTGGATTTTGAAGCCTGGGAAAGGTGGGGAGTCATATGTATTCAATATTTTAACTGAAGGTGTTTTACTGTTTTGTGTCTGTGTTTGGGTATACTGCTAAGTTGCGTGCGTATTTTCCTTCTTCTTCTTCTTCTTTCTTCTTCTTCTTCTTCTTCATTCTTCTTCTTCTTCTTCTTTTCTTCTTCTTATTCTTCATCCAACTACTACTAGTAGTCAGTAGTAGTAGCTAGTAGTAGGAGTAGTAGTAGGTATACTACTATACTTACTATATACTACTACTAATACTACTTACTACTACTAAAACTTTTTTAACTACTACTACTACTACCATTACCTACGTCATTTCGATACTTTTAAACTGAAGGTGTTTTTACTGTTTGATGTCTGTGTTTGTGTATACTGATAAGTGCCGTGCTATTCTCCTTTTCTTTTCTTCTTCTTCTTTCTTCTTCTTCTTCTTCTTCTTCTTTCTTCTTCTTCTCCTTCTTCTTCTACTTCTTCTTCAACTTAAGAGTTATGTAGTAGTAGATACTACTACTACTACTATTACTACTACTTACTGCTATACTACTATACTACTGATACTACTACTCTAATACTTACTGACTACTATTTCTCTTAACTACCTGACTACTACGTACTACTAATATACTTACTATTACTACTACTACTTCTTCCCTTGTCCAATAAAGTATCAGGGAATAAAGCTTATTATATTTATAGTTAAATAATTTATGTAGCAACATTATCTCTCCGGGACCATCATTGTTATTGACCCTAGGGTTTATGACATTGTGTGTGTGTGTGTGTTAACCATTAATTTACCAATGTTTAAAATATCCTCACGATTTTTTCGTTTAGTAAGCATCAATTATTGTTTCAATAACATCGTGTGGTTTTGTGTTACATTATTTTGTTATGGAGTTGTTTAATTTTGTCTTGCATCGTAATGAATTGTATATCGTAAATGGTCATGTAACAATTATATCATATGTATTGAATTGTATATCGTAAATGGTCATGTAACAATTATATCATATCAACACATAAACTGACACACAGGAACACGGTCATTTTTTATATGCTATTAATTAATTTAATCATCCGTAAAAAAATCAACAGTTTAACATTAAAGGTTTTACGCAATAAATCACAAGAAGACTTCCGTTACATCTTCTGACATGTCGCCTACAGTTGGATACTCGTGTTAAACGATTCATCAGATGAAACTTACACAGCAAAATCTGGGGTGGATGTTGCTTTTAACACCCAGTGTTTTGCCCAATACGTAGACACCAGACACGGTGTTGATTTTCAACTCCACTGGTGTTAAGTAAAAGTTTCAGTGTTTAAAGTGAATCCTTTGGCATTCGAATTATACCCATTCAACGCCACATCCGGGGAGCGTTTCATGAAGAGTTTTGTCGGTAATTTTCACTGACAATTGTTATAAGCTACTAAAATCCTTGCATCTGATTGGCTGAGAGGAAAGTTGTCAGTGAAAATTACCGACAAAACTCTTCATGAAACATCTACAGTGGGCAAACACCCCATTTTTTGCAGTGTAACGGGTATTCCAAGTAGTCGTGTTTACTGTCTACAAGACATTGTCTGAAACTTTCGGATACGTATAGGCTTCGGAAAATTATTGAGGGCTCAGATATTGAAGAGTAACCCCCCCCCCCCCGCCCCAATCACAAAAAGTTAAAGAAAATGTTGAAATGTCTTAGTATTATGGAGGAAATTATTTAGAGAGGGTCGATAAATTGTTTATATAGTTTTTCCAGTCTTATAGGACCATTGAACAAGGCTTACACAGGCTTGGAAATCTCATCTCTTTTTTTTTCTCTTCAAAATGATGGACCCTTAGACAGGGTTCACAAGGGCTCCACAACTCCCATTTCTTTTTTGCTGTTGTTGTTTTCTCTGTTTTGAAGTTTTTCTCTCTTTTTTGATATTTTTGGTGGGTTTTTTATATATTTTTTTTCCAAATTAAAAACCTTGCAAGTATTTTCGGACCCCGATGGTACATTAGAATACATTTGTAGAGAAATAATGGCGTGGTAATTTTTAATCAGTGATTTCTATTACATGACAATCTGTTTTCCTTCTGGAGAAGAATTTCAAATCGTGATTGAGGTCCAATGATTCGTTTGGTATGTATTTCTTCTAGCTGATTAGTTACGTTTGATTCCATGGTACGTCGTTCATGCGATGACCATGTTGATCGGTGGTCAGTAAGATCTCTCTGTAAAGTGTGAAATGAATTATGAAGACAAGCAGAAAAAACAACATTGAAAATTACCAACATGAATCACAATTTGTTGAAACTGAGACTGTTCTAGAGTTTTAAGCAATCAACACACACAAAAAAACGTATGTTCTGATACGTGTTGCTGGTTTGTGTTTTAGTATTTCAGTTCACCACCAACTGCAGAAACATATGATTATTTTGACCTTGAATCTCATTTTTAACTGACTAATTACTTCTACCACTTGTGAGACTCATAGGGCAATAGCACTAATTACTTCTACAACTTGTGAGACTCATAGGGCAATAGCACTAATTACTTCTACCACTTGTGAGACTCATAGGGCAATAGCACTAATTACTTCTACCACTTGTGAGACTCATAGGGCAATAGCACTAATTACTTCTACCACTTGTGAGACTCATAGGGCAATAGCACTAATTACTTCTACCACTTGTGAGACTCATAGGGCAATAGCACTAATTACTTCTACTACTTGTGAGGCTCATAGGGCAATAGCACTAATTACTTCTACAACTTGTGAGACTCATAGGGCAATAGCACTAATTACTTCTACCACTTGTGAGACTCATAGGGCAATAGCACTAATTACTTCTACTACTTATGAGACTCATAGGGCAATAGCACTAATTACTTCTACAACGTGTGAGACTCATAGGGCAATAGCACTAATTACTTCTACAACTTGTGAGACTCATAGGGCAATAGCACTAATTACTTCTACCACTTGTGAGACTCATAGGGCAATAGCACTAATTACTTCTACTACTTATGAGACTCATAGGGCAATAGCACTAATTACTTTTACAACTTGTGAGACTCATAGGGCAATAGCACTAATTACTTCTACTACTTATGAGACTCATAGGGCAATAGCACTAATTACTTCTACTACTTGTGAGACTTATAGGGCAATAGCACTAATTACTTCTACCACTTGTGAGACTCATAGAGCAATAGCATGATTTGGAGCACGACAAAATGTCTCAAGAGTCAAATGGGTTGAAACATATACCAAACTATACCCTGCCTGTGCTGTATGTCTAGGCTGGAAGTTTGCCTGAAACTTGTTTACTTGAAGAGAAACGAACATGAAATATTCGAGTAATGAATCAAAGTATGACCAAGATAGATATTGAAAACTTTATATACAACACATTTGCCTGTCACAGCGAGTACTGATAGTAATTATTTCAAAAGAAGTGAACATTTGACCACGAGATTATTTCACACCAGAAACCTTGAATAGTGTACTTGATTCTAAAATTGTTTTATTGCCAAATGAGGATTGATTCTAATAATGCTGTTTCTCTTGTAAAATCTACGGTCGGGATAGAATGGCGAAGCCTTGTCTATGACTCAAATGAGAAAGGGGGACTCTTTGTAAACCCACAATCAAAATAAACACCATTACGTATATGGCTATTTTTGTCGGATGAAAAGTTTTACAGGTTTTTTGTTTTTTGTTTTTTGGTTCTTCTTATATAGTCTGTACGTAATGAAATAGTGTCAATGCACATATTTCATATATAAGTGCCTGTATTGTAAGACTACCATTCGAAATGAAATATTTTTTCTGTGATTGTTCGGCATATAGACAGTAAACTTCAAGACAAGACAAATCTATTGTTAAATTACTGAAATACAATGTGTGTCACAAATCTGCCAACTACTGTAGAACTCTACATGTTGATACATTTCTACCAGATCTTTTTTTTTCCTTTTTCCTGATCTTGAGATCTCTGTGAATGTAAGTGTAAATGAATGAAATTTGTGCGAGTTTCCACTGTTACTTTTGGGTAGGGAATTGAATATCTGCGCGAGTTTCAATTGCAGTTGACACCTTCGTTAATGACCTACTAGTACTTACCTTACGAAACGTAGAGCAGTTTGTTCGGTGAACCAGACCCGGGGTTGCTCACCACGTTGTTGGTAGCGGCTGCAATCAACGCGGCATCGTTGTTGCCGTAGAGGGCCAGAGCGCCTACAGATATGTAGAGATCATTAACATATTACCAGATATATTTCTTATTTTTAATCTGGCCCTGATAGTATGAAGCAGCGACGTTACTATATCTTTCATTCTTAAATATTTAATTGAGGGACTTGTTATGCAGGACAGAGATAATATTTATATTGTGATATGCGCTATATAAAAACAGTTCATTATTATTATTAGAATTGAAGACAAATAAAGTCCGAAATCAATTGCAATTGACTTGTCGTGGCACAACACAAACAAAGTATTTAAATACTTTTTTAAAGTTATCTATATTTACAAATTTCTATAATACTCATTTGTTTGTTTTTTTCCTGTATGACATTGATTGACCTTCAAATTTCTAGCTGAGAACCTGACACCAAGTAATAACTTCTGACACAAAACATGCAGTTAACGTACAACCGTTGAAAACAGAATGTTTGATAATCAACTAAGTTTTAATGTTGTTAACATTGTCTTGATTCTTACAGAAGCAGAAAAAAAATTATGAGAGAAACTTCAGGTTTATAAGACACACCCTTACGCCTGGGAGCGCGTTGGATATTAGTCGAGTCTAATAATAACACTATTTCTCTTTTGTAATTTTCGCAGCTCAGCTCCATTATTGAATACAGTAGGTCTATGTTAAGGAAATGCGGGGCACGATGTGCGTTCAGATTGCACATGTTCTTGATAAGCCAAAATATTTTAATTTGTTTTAAAGACGATATAACTTTGTGGAAGCCTTATTTTACAAAAATTGTCAAACTTTACTATCTGACATATCTGGTAGTGTTTGGATGGACAGATAAACACCCTAGAACACAAAACTTTAGAGAGTTATGCGGTCACTCATAAAATTATGTACAGATTTAAATCGGTACATGAATTAAATCTCAGCTGATAGAAAATTCTGCTACACAGCCGTCTATGGAGGAAAACGGGAATTTATTTATTTAGTAGTTATTTATTAACAGTATACTGTTAATAAATAAATAATAAATAAATGACATCCAGTCCAACAATGATGAAACTAGGCGAGTTGTCGTCAACGAATGGTCGCTCAGTGATTTTTACTTTTTAGAAGCACTTAATGATCGTTTTAAACTGCAATTTTTTCAGGAGTTCATTTCTAGACCTTATCAGAGACACCAGTAGCATGGGGAATCATGTAGCTCAGACTTTTTTTTAACTGGCAACAGTGTTATACGATGTCTTTAAGGAACACAAAATAAAATGAATTAAATAACAACAATAAGGACGAAACAAAATAAAGAAATGAAAAATAAAACTTCGTCGATAATGTCAGCCACCTGATGCCTGATTAAAGTAGGTAAAATGTCTTTACTAAGAAATATAACTTAAGTTAATCGAGAAATTATTTTACACTTCCCTGCAACGTGTTGTCTCTACCTGTCCCCGTTCTGTCCCTGCGCATACATTAATTTAAACTTCTCCTAACGGTCTGTCACAGCATTAAGTTACATACCTATATGGTGATGATCCCTGCAACTATTCCGTTAGAAAATTATCACTTTATTTACAGAAGATACACTGTAAAATAATGCACCAGTTGTTTATTGTATTATGCAAAATAGGTCAATTTGTTATTGATATCGATATAGATATCGATGTATTACTTGTATATCGTTTTGAAAAATTGACTGGTTATTTTCTACATCTTGAAAATGTGATATTTGTTACTTTGTACATTGTGAAAAGGAATTGCAGAAAGTAATGAACTAAAACCCCACTTACCGGCCACGTGCGGGCAGGCCATGGAGGTACCGCTGATGGTGTTGGTGGCGCTGTTGCTGGTATCCAAGCCGACGTGATAGAACTACCCGGGGCGAAGATGTCCACGCATGTTCCATAGTTGGAGAAGTAAGATCGGCCGTCGGTGCTGGTGGTAGATCCAACAGTCACAGCCTGTTGAAATACAACAAACGCGGAAAGTTAGTGTCAAATTACAAAATGACTTAGAAATGTGGGCGTAATTCCAAAAAACAGACAAACGTGACTATTTTGTAGAACGTTTGTGAAGAATAGTCAAATCAGCCGCATAATCAGTGGTTTGTTGTGGTTGATTGTTGTATGATTAAGATTATACAATTCGGAGAAAAAACAAAAAAGAAGAATGCAAAAGGGAAAATCGTATTTTGTAAGAATGTGAGTAAATTGAAATTCTCATTCGAGGTACCTGATGATATCAAACATTATCTGATAAAGCATCACTGATAAAACACAAAAAATCTAATGTCGATCAATTCTGTATATTGAACAGGGATAATGATATTTTTTTTTAATATTTTTCTGTTACATATTCACTAAATACTCTTGCTCTTCTTTTTTTTTTTGGGGGGGGGGAGTAGGCCTATACTTGATTTATGTTTTGATGATTAAATTCCATGCAAATTACCGACGGAGCACTGGCGGGTGAGTAGTTGCACGCATCGGCGTTGGAGTTGCCCGCTGCGATGGCTGTCTTCACACCCGCCGCAACCATGTCCTCTATAGCGTCGTTCACGGATTGTGAGTATCCACCTCCCAAGGACATGGACGCAATTTTATTGGA
>JZLH01S0368718.1:7058-18545 GCA_001188425.1 Eucidaris tribuloides
CCAGCCTACGCCCTTGTGATGGAAAATCATTTTATATTTCATTGGTTTCCAGGTGAGAGTGTTCCACAATGTTAGCCTTTGTCTTAGTTCATTTGTATTATAATGTGGGACTAATTCACTTCATATGCAATAAAAAGTTGAGGGATTGGCAGTTTAAACAGGTGAAGTTTTCCATTGGACGTTCCCATTCCAATGCTAAAGTATGTATATCAACAATTAACAGTGTCCCACATATTGATTTCTGTGTTAGTACTTTTTGTCATCAGTGGGGATTTTTGTGGCAGAAATTTTGTCAAAAACGAAGTGTTCTGTTGTTTTCAACTATTTTGTCCTGTACTCTATAGTGACATTTTAGAATGCCATCTGTTGGTTTGAAAGCAGCTGATATTAAAATCATATTGTTCTGTAAGTACTCGACCAAGTGTGTATTCTCTTTAACATTTTACCAATGTTTGTTGTTTACCGTTTGAGGGGCACTTGCACTTCTCTGATTTGAAAAATCTTTGTCCGATATTCCTTTAATCTTCATGTAAGACTAACTACTTTTTGGTTATATTTTATGAGGGGACCCGGAAAAGTCCCGATATAGAGTGTAAACATAGTTTCGATTTACATATAGCGCCTAATATGATAATACATCATCTAGCGCTTTACACCATTATCACCCCGGTTGTCGGATGCTTGTAAGTTCATTAGACACCTATCCACTCCTATCGGAGATTCGTCAAAGACTAGGGTACCCATTTATACACTTGGGATGAGAGCAGCAAAGACGACAAAATGTCTTGTTGAAGGACATAAATGCCGGGCGCTAGACTCGAACTTGAAACCCCCAGACTATCAGTCACATGCCGTACCAATCCATCCACAGCGCCTCTCCTTATTTGCTTGTGTATCCAAAATATACCTAACAAATCTGTCTTAATAATAGATTGCATTCTCTTTGCATCAGCTTCCAACACTCGATTGTCATAATTTAGGCGATGACGTCAGAGACTGGCGCCTAGCCCACATCATCCTGACAAGTCTAGTCCAAGCCTACGTCTGGGTGGATGGCGATGAGGGCATTCCACAGGCAAGTTAATTTGGTTCTATAGGACAACTCTCCCGGAGGACAACTCCCACTGGGGGACAACTCTCACCGGAAGACAACTCCCCCCGGAGGACAACTCCCACCAACTCTCAAGCAGACGACTCCCACCTCTGGAAGCTTAAAGCCCAAGTTTAGTTTTGGGGATTTTTTTTTATTTGAAAGCTTTATGCCCAAAGGTCATATCACACCAATAACAAATTCTGAATGTCTTCCGTTTTTTTTTTTTTATTAATCAATGAAAAATCTCGGGGGGACCCCCGAGATTTTTCGGGGTACCCCAAGATCAGAAAGAGCGGACTCTGCTCTTTCTGATGAGGTATAACTCGGATATTTCTTTCCCCACGAACTTATCTCGCAAGGCGCATGCGCACTTCCCTCATGATATAACGTCTCGCATTTTCGGAACCGTGGCTGTATAATGCTATAAAGAACACAACAACTGATGAGTTGTCTTTGTGTGCCTACATTGGATATCGCGCTGTGCTGAATGCGCGTTCGAAACCGGCAGTACACGTTTGGGTTTTGCGCGGTTTATTTCAATGACGTGGGGAAAAAATGTAACCTCCGGGGGAGTTGTCCTCGGGGGGAGTTGTAGTCTTGGAGAGTTCTCCTCCAGGAGGGAGAGTTTTTTCTCCGGGGGAGTTGTCAAGTGGGAGTCGACCAACCCCCGGGGTTTGTCCTGAGTGTTTATAGTGTGTTATCGTGGAATAACACGTTTTGATTTTGATTTGCACAATCCAAAAATGAGTTTGTGGAGGAAATAAATTGAAAGCATTTTATTACATCATAAAGAGAGAGTCGAACGACAATTTGTTGATTTGATAGTTAGTTACCATTACACCAATAAGCTGCGAAACATAATTGTGTGTTTATCTCTTGAAAACGTCATACTGACCTATTTGACCAAATTCAGCCCAGAGAGTCACTTTACTTTCATTGGACGAATGACACACGGCCTCTGGTATGCAGGGGTTGGTGTGGACACCTCTTCGTTCAGCAATATTTGTGAGTGAAAGCTGCACCCAGCTACTCGAATCCAGACTACCATTATAAATGTTCACCGGTGCATGGTCGTCGATCGAACTTTTCAGTCATGAGTAAACGGGGGGGGGGATGGGGTGGGGGTGGGGTGGGGTGGGGGTATCCGGACAGAATCCTTTGCTGAGACCCGACAAGTCAACACCCTCCCCCCCCGTTGGCTTCACTGAATGTTTCACACTTCGCGCATTACCCTTGATCAGTGAAATCATGTCGAGCCCGCACAAAATAGTTTTAAGACCTTCCAGGTAACCATTACAGAAAGGTAAATGCGGAATCTGTCACATGACAATGGGAATCCACTGCCCCATCCAATATGCCACGATGCTCTAGACATGTCAGCTCGTAAGATAATATGGAATATCTTATGCCCTTTTCCTCTCTACTTCTACATGTTCACTTGTAGAGCCTTCCGCGACAGCTGGCAGTACCTCTGAAAGGTGTGGCTGACCACCTGGACATTTTGCCATGTCTCACGTACCACACGTCCATCTTGTCGAATTGGAAACTGAAAGACCCAGATGGACCACTGGTGTTGGAGTAAGCAAATTTTGTATACATCAACGTAATGTGTATGCAGATGGTGATGGAGATGATGGAGATGATGGAGATGATGGTGATGATGATGATGATGATGATGATAGTGATGATGGTGATAGTGATGGTGATGATGATAGATGATTATGTTACGCATTATTTCCAAGAGAACACTAGCATGTTTTGTCGCAGTGAGAAGTATCTGTGATTGTTTGTTGCTCACCTGAACCGAAGGCTCAGATGACCTTTTGCGATGCCTTCCGTCGTTCGTCGTACGTCAACCTTTCACATTTTCATCTTCTTCTCTAAAACACACACACGATTGGACTAAGACCAAACCTAGCGTGGATAATCCTTGTGAGGAGGGGTTCCTCAAGGTTCCTCAAATGGTACACTTGACCACTCTGGGGCCGGAACCTGGGCAAGGGCCCCTAAGGGCCCGAACTAGGTAATTTTCAAACATCTTGTTCTCTCGTTCCAGAAGTATAAGTATAGCGTACATAAATACTTGCTCATTTACTTATTGTGGTGTAGATAACATACTGCAGATATGTTTAATTTCTGTCGTACATTTTTCGTTGTTTTTTCTTTGAAAACAGAAACATGGAAACAATTGTTACGATGAATGCAGGTGACTCTGAGTCGTGGTTTCTCAATTCCTCGATACCAGTTGAACTAGCTGCAGCTGAGGGAATTTTAGCTGTCATCGAAGCACAGAGGGTAAGATTAATTTGCGTGAGAAAAAACAACGAACTGTGTATTATTGTTAATGCCTTGTAGTCTTGTACATTTCAATTTTGTCTTCCCAAGATTTACCTTCAAACCCTTGCTCTCAAAGGCCACCTTCCATTTCCAAAACTTCTCCTTCAGTCCCTCCATTGTCTCACTGGTTAGAACCAAGTCATCAGCATACAGAGCATCTTCTGTATTATTCTGCCTCATAATTATGTGGCGTATACCACAGGCATACTATGTGAAATTCCCAATTTGACACTTAAATCACCACTTAAATAGTGAGCCTTTCACTTTTGTTTTTAAATGTTTTTTTTTTAAATTGTATGTAATGTGTTTTACTGCTTGTAAGATGTATAGGCCTATATTAAACTTCTGTACAATCACTGTAATCCTATAAACATCACCTGTGTGTGTGTGTGTGTGTGTGTACAGTGTATGTGCGTGCGTGCGTGTGCCAGTGTGTGTGTGTGTATGCGTTTGCAGTTTACACAAGTCATGTTGAAATGCTTTATATTGTATTTTAAGTTTTTTTATTTTGATCAAAAACCCCACATATATTCTCCAACTTGTACAAGAATGTAAACCTGACCCACAGTGAAATATTTAACCTGCCAAACATGTTGCTAATGTCCTAAAACATATTTGAAGTTGCTCTTATGTCTGTGACTGTGTAACTGTGGACACATGTGCCCATATTATCCCTGACCCCACACGTCCTGTAGTTTAATTATCGGCGAATTCGTGAATGAGATATAAAGAAACTACTTTGTGATACAAACTGTCAGGAACTATTCCCCCCTTTGCCCTGTTAGTAGTTTTGACTTATCTGGCTGAAAGTAGAATTATTGTATTGTGTATAGGGCTGTAAGCCTGATTAAAAAGTAATTTAAGATGCATTATTTACTTATTTCCCCCAAGAATGTGACGTACGACAATGTAGCCCAGGTGGCGCTGTATCTGGCGAAGCTTGAAAAGAGTTTGCACGACATGAGGAAAGAACTTCACAGATTTAAAGGTAAGTATATGATCTTTCAACAAGAAAAAAAAATCTGTATGCAAAGTGTTTACAGTCAGATATATTATTTACAATTACGTGCACTTTCACCGTACTTCTGCGCTACGTCCATTCATCTTTGCACCTGACTCCAACCAGGGAATGCCGGTAAGTACCGGGCGGTAAATACCGGTATTTACCGATAAATACCGCCTTGCTATTTGTGACAAAAACGGGAAATACTGGGAAATACTATAACAAAGTTTTTATTTCTTGAAGGATAATAGCTTGAAAATGTAGAGATTGTTGTTCAGTAAGTGTGATTCGACACAAAATACAACAAAAATTTAACTTAACTGATGATGGGGAACAAGGAACTCATTCCGATTGGTTGGACAAATTTTCTACACAGCCAAATCAATACTAAAAGTAGGAAAATTTTAAAATCACCTGAATTTATTTTAGAAATTGTTTTCAATCATTTCAGTCTGCAAATATCCAAATTGTTCCATAAGTCCAGAACACTTAAAACAGCATACCCTATAGACAGATATTGATTTTGTCCCTGTATATTCAGCAAGCTGAGGGCTGCACCCCACAAAACATGCAGTTTGTAACACCTGAATAATGTACAGTGTAATTCTGTACAGTATGTGAAATAACAGTGAATTAAATTATCAAAATTGAAAAGAGGTTTTTAACAGTCTTTTCATTTGAAATTTGTCAGTTCAAGGTGGATTTGTGTAAGAAGAGCCCAAATGAAGGGCATCAATGGCCTTTTTAGTTGACCTTGTACAACTTAAAGAGTACACTGCTAGGTATTGTCCACGTATTTCCCAGTATTTCCCAGCATTTCCCAGTATTTCCCAGTATTTCCCAGTATTTCCCAGTATTTTCCGCCTGGGTGGGAAATACAGGTATTTCCCGGGAAATTGCCAACCCTGACTCCAACCAGTGATGTTCACAATATTGCAAACCAACAATAAACGACGTCAATAATTTATTTTGGATATGACATTAATTATGCTAGATGGAGTAGACTCTGGTGATTATATTTCATGTGTTATTAACAAGTACTTCCTTCCGTTATCTCTATTCTGAAGTTTCATGCTACTACCATGCAACAGAAGAGTATACGAGTGTTTTAGAGGCAGAATTCAACTCCTCAGTCGAGAATGAAAAAGATGCGCAGGCGTACCGAGGGGATGTTTTGGGTGTACAAATAACTTCCTTTGGTAACAGAAGGGTGTTTAACTCCCCCTTTACGAAAAACACCCCCCTTTTTTCTGAAACATCCCCTTTTAGCCATGGATCCGTTCTCGTCATTCGTGATGTGGCGGCTGAAATGAATGCACGTCACAGGACAGATAATAGCAAAGAAAGGTCTTCGAACTACCCTCCCTACTCAAAAGTATTGCAACATACACTATAACGCATGCATTTTGAGTTGAAGGGGTCTTTCTGTAATGATGTCCTAATGAAGTTTATTATTGGAAAATAACAAATTATTTGAAAAGAAATCAATGAATATAATTTCTCCTTTCTTCTCCAAGGCTGAGAGATTATCAAATACAGGTGCACCCACGACAGACGGGCTGGAGCAAAAAAACTTAACATTTTTCGCCTCCCTATAGGGCTGGGGTGTTAATTCACACTAGCATCGTAATTCGATTTCATATTTGCCGTCAAACGGTTTTGATGGTTTGGAAAGACTTCCAACAAACCAAAAATGTCAATATGTTCCTTTGAAGCTGTCTAAGAAAGAAGACACCACGCCGCGAAAAAGAAAGCACCTCCTATCTTCATAAGATAGTGGTGAGGAGGATAAGCCCCATATTTTAGACAAGACCTCTTCACGTTATCATTTCTTATTCTTTCTGAATTCTAAAGGCGTTTTACTGTTGTAAACATCCTAAAATTCACTGTCATGTGACTTTTCAGTACATTGGATACGATAATGTGGAAGAAGACCATCATCTTGAATTAGTAGCCTTATTCAACTATTTCCCTGTCTTATGAAGATAGGAGGCGTTTTCCTCTTTGCGGCGTGGTGTCTTCTTTCTGAGACCGCATCAAAGGAGCATATTGGCATTTTTTGTTAGTAGAAAGTCTTTCCAAACCATCAAAACCGTTTAACGACAAATATGAAATCGAGTTACGAAGCTAGAGTGAATAAACACCCCACCCTTACAGGGAGGCGAAAAAATGTTATTTCTTTATGTTCCAGCCCCTCTGTCGTGGGTGCGTCTGCATTTGATAATCTCTCCGCCTTGGAGAAGAAAGGAGAAATTATATTAATTGATTTCTTTTCAAATATGTTGTTATTTCCAATAATAAACTCCATTAGGACATCATTACAGAAAGACCCCTTCAACTCAAAATACATGCGTTTTAGTGTATGTTGCAATACTTTTGAGTAGGGAGGGTAGAGCTGTGAAGGAGGGGATTTTATAAGGGGGGCACGTGATACCTATTCTCCTCGATCCTTACGAGGTTTTTGGACAAAAAAAATTCAAGTCAGGTGTCTTCCGAAATGGTACTGGATTACAAAACAAAAAGAAAATCATGAAAAGTCACCTTACGTGGTAATAATCTGTAATTTAACTCCAGATCTTAAAATACACCACTTTCCACTTTAATGGTTATGCGTGGTGACATGTACTGTGCACAAAGTTATAGGATGTCAAATGAAATAATGATAACTTGAATTTTGTAGGAATATGTTAAGGAAAAAATGAGTTTAATAATGGAAAAATTTAAAAGAATCATGTCAGTGTGTTCTCGTCTGACAATTAGGATATTGGTTTGATTTTTATCCTTAGGATGCATTATATATCTTTCAAACAACAAATTATTTTAAAACTAAACTTACTTAACAGCAAAGAACAGTTTCCGACCTAATAAAAAAAAGACTGAGAAAACATTTCCAAATCAATGTCAAAATGCAAAGTACCGAGGCCCATTTCTCTCCACATGACTCTTTTTTTCAGATGGTTGCGATCCGCAGATATTTGACGATGAAATCAAGCCCTTCATTGGTGGGTATGTAATCTAACGTCTCTATGACACGTTTTTCCTCAAGATTTCACCAACTTAAACCTGGCTTAGCTTTAGTCCATGGACTATTTTAGTCAGGGTCCTACCTAGGTTTGCAAAATTCCCGGGAATTCTCAGTGTGGAAAATTTCCATGGGAATTTTTCGGCAATTTTCAGAAACTTTGCATATTTTCGTATATTTAGCATTTTATTTCAAAATTAAAATGATCATTCATCTAATATCAGAAATATCATGACATCAAAACATGTACTCAAACACAAAAAGAACGGAAACAATGTAAAGTCAAACAGTGATTTATGTCTGTTAAGTTAAATTATGAAAATATAAACGTTACTTGATTGGTAACTTGGCTTTGTTTGCAATATGTACATAATATCAGCTCAACCACCAAACTTCTGATACATGCCTGCATGATGTGATAGTGTAATCCAAACACTTACATGTACTCAAAGTCAAACTTTGTGATTTAAGTAGCAATAAGGTGGACAAGTCCACTCATATTTGAAATACACATTTCAGGGGAATTTTCACTCTTTGTGCAAATTGCACCCGCACTGTATACAATGTGGGATCAGACTACAATGTATGCATCTCATACACGCATATGTATGTGCGTGTTCTCTCATTAGGGCTGATTTATCGTCTTGAAAGGACCAGGCAATCCGAAAGAGAGGTTAAAACTATTTTATTCATGTGAAGAAGTGCTATACAACAGTGTACTGATACATTTTCCAATGATAGAATTACTTTCAATTTAGTATGATAAAAATGAAAATTCCCAAAATTCAGAAAATTCCCAGCCCACTGAAAATTTCCCGAAACTTTCTATGGAAAGTTTCCAAAATTCCCGAAAGATTTCCGACCCTTTGCAACCCTAACTACCTTAAAATAAGGTGCCAACCTAAATATTGTGTTCATGACTTGCACACCCCGAAATGAGTTAATCCCAGGAAAGGGGCAAAATTATTCACCATTCACATTTTCTCTAAGTCTCTCATGAGACCTGGCAGCAGAAAAGTCAGTTAAGTGAAAATAGTAACCATTGAAAACTCGATTTGAATGTTTATCAATTTGAATTTACGCGACCGTTGCACTCGGATGTTGCCTAACAGTATTCGTGTATCATTAAGTGAACACATGTTCCCACACATAATCCCCTGTTAATCAACTTGTAAGCCGGGCCAAAAACAAACATTAGTAACACTGGATCAGACCAAAATGGCCCTCAGCTACGCAGAAACATGTGAATTCTTTACAGGCTTTAACAATTAGCAGGGTGAAAGCTACAGCCACACCGGAACCCGGATTGTGCTACACATGTAACTGATGCAAGACGCATCGGGCTATATCGTTATATTTTGAAACCTGTGTCATTGTGACCGCCTTAATGTTGAATATCATATTTTTTCTATTTTATTTCTTCATGGTCCACTGGAAGAAAAATCTGAAACAAAAACGGACACGCTCTACAAATCAAGAACTTCTTCTTTAAGCCAGCAGATTCTCAACTAGGTGTACTTAATCAGTTTCCACTGACTAAATTAAGTCAATTTATTAATTTGGCTAAACTGAGCATCGCTTCGTTATATTCTCCTCCCCGTCCCTCCAATATGACTTGGCTGTAATGAGCCTCATAGTGGTGTGGGCACCGTTAACACATAAAACGTTATTAAAAATGAATCAAATTATTTTCAGCGAAAAATTCAACAGTTTTTGCTAAGAAAAACAAAACACACAGCAGGCTTGCCGGATGCCACAGATAAAGGGTGTTTTGTTGTTGTTGTTGTTCGAAACGCCTGGCTGAAAAACAAACACGGGTCACCAATGTGACACACATGTGAAACAGTATGTGAGTTCGACATATTCTTCACAGTCGCTAAATTCGAGCGTTAACATTGCTGCATGTCACAATCACAAGTGGAGCAGACATCATTATATGAACACTCTGAAACACTCAACACAGTGGAATAATGCTTCACCCTGTTAAATTCGGTGGCGTTCACCATAGCCGACTACGCGAATACATGTGGACACTGTAGGACACTGTGTAATTCCAAGTCTTAAACAGTCTGAGTTACTTTCAGTTTGGATTGAAGTCAATATAAATGTGTCAATTCACTGCCATAAGTTATTCTTTCAGCAGGTGGCGCTATGGTAAGTCTTTAGGGCGGTGAAAACTAATGGAGGTTGAAAATGGTCAAAATAGACTTTATTTTCATGAAATACGCGGAAAAAATCCAATGATTTTATTTTTTGAAACTTGGAGGGGGAAAGACGTGGCCCCCTCCCTTTGGGGACATCCCTGCTTATGGCACTGTCAAATATTGTCCCGTGTCAAATTTCGCCACATATTTTGACAACATTTTGGCGCGCTCACCACCTCCTCCGCCCCCAAAATAGTAAAAAGAATATCGAAAAAAAGCACACTTAAATTTTGCCTACGCCAGTCTCATGTTAGTTCTTTTCCAGTACATAGCCAATACATGTAAAAATTTCGATATGGGGTATTACAGGCGACGTGTTATTTTTTTTTAATTACTGATAACGCGAGGCAATTTATCAATAATGTAAAAAAATATTAAATCACACACCTTATATAATCGTCAACGACAAATCCATATAGGTGAGGCCTATTGTGTTTTCGTATTCCAGATGGTTGAGTGAGCCATTTCGGAAGAAAATCTTACCGACTGATATTCGAAGGAGTCAGCGAGGACGCATAGGCATAAGAAAATTAGCTCATTCCAGTATAATTTATTCGTATTAAAAAAAAAACAAGCAGGAGAAATAAAACTCCTCAAAAAAGTCCCACAAACTCAAAACTTGGCTCAAACTTTGAGCATTGGATCCCTCCTGGTATTATAGTTTTAAACTGAAATGTCACTCTGTATTGAAAAATCTGTTAATTTCTCTACAATGACACATGATTATGGATTTCAGGGATTTACAAGACATCTAATAAGGCCCAAGTCAAAAAGTGAAAAGCCACAAATGTATGTATTTTGTCACCAGCTCAGTGTTTATTTTGTATGTGAGTGTGATTTGTGTTTAATGATTTGTGATGGTCTTAAGAAGTGTTTGGAATCTATTGAAGGGGACGCTAAAAACTTGCAAAATCTTTATGAAATCAAACACAATGATAAATTCCCATGACCCTGTTGTAACCTTGACTCCACATTTAATATCAAATAAAATGGAAACAACCATAAAGCTTTAAAACCATCACACACATCTCCATCACAAATGAACACTAAACTGAGCCCGTTGTCCTCTTGCACATATTCTAAGAAGCATAATCAAGCAAATGGGTTATCATGTGGAGGAAAATTAATGAAGTGTTAAAATGATTGTAATCTTTGCAAATAGATTCAACAATAAAAAGCAAATACCTAAAGTGTGTTTGCGATTGTTAGTAAGCTGTTGATAACAAAAAAACATTCATGATATTGAACAACTTGTTTAAAATAATGAATAGTATCGCAGAGGCGTTTAACGCGTGACATCAAGGTAGCAATCACTCACGTTATTTTATGGATAAACATTTCATATAGCTGTTTCGTGTTATTGTAGTCTAAATTCATATTGTAAAACAGCAGTTTGAACTTCAAGAAGTGGGTGAATCGAATCTAAAAATAGATTCTCATTAACAACTAATAAAGGCAAGTTCACCCGACATCAAGTTGGTTTTAATAAAAGCAGAACAATGATAGAAACATATTAATGAAAGTGCGCGAAAATTCATCAAAGACATAACGAGTTATGGTTCAAAGTTTTAAAATTTGTGACGTCACACTGCGAGCACGTCCCGCATATACGGCATATAAATTCCATAAAGTGCGATTTTCTCGGAAATTTTAAAATGATTTTACCTGACGCATTCAATATATTATCCAGAAACATTTCAAACACATGACTTCTAGAAAAAACGCCATTCGTTATCATTAAACGCATTAAAACAAGGGCAAATATATGGATTTATATTAGCATCGAACATATTGGAGGCTGCTGCGCATGTACGTCACATAACCCACC
>JZLH01S0368718.1:28888-39708 GCA_001188425.1 Eucidaris tribuloides
AACATTCTCCAAAACAACTAACTAAAGACAAAACATTTTTTCCTTCTCCAAAAAAATCAATGCTGACACTTATTGATCTAGATTGTTCTCAATGTATTAAGCCATCTCCATGTCTTCTGGGGCATTTTGATTTTGTTCAGTGGTCTTTCATCACATTACATGATAAACTTATCGAACTTATTGTTTTTTACTTAGCCTAAGTTTAAGTTTTGAATTTTTTTGTTTTTGGTTTCCCCAAGTCATCGCATATAGTTTAATTCAAAAATGAATGAAAATCTCGGGGGAGGGGGGGGAACCGGATTTTCGACTATATTTTAACATTATAGCATTAAAGGTTAAAAAGCTTTAAGGTTGCACTGTGTTATGACCTCATCTGAAAGAGGCAGACTCTGCTCTAGTCAAGATGAGGTATAACTCTATAAACTTCTTTTTGTCTTTATTTTATATTAATTATGAAAATCTCGGGGGGGGACCCGAGATTTTTAGGACTATTAATTTTACATTATAGCATCCAAGGGTTAAAAAGTATATAGAGCTATACCTCATCTGACAGAGGCAGTAGGTCTGTTCTCTCAGATGACGTATTAACACATATGCAACCTTTAAAGCCTTTTTAACCCTTTAGAATGCTATAATGTAAAATATATCCGAAAATCTTCGGGTCCCCCCCCCCCCCGAGATTTTTCATTCATTAATTTAAAAAATAACTTAAAGACATTCCAGATCTATAAAAGCAGAGTACAATTATAAAATGAGATGACATGAACGAAGTCCTTACAAACTTTTTGTTCGTGAATGGATGATGCCTTATGATTTACACCATTTTGAGCAGGAACTATGCTTGTTTGTGTCACCAAGAATCAGCCCAAATTTAATTGATGTACGTCATGTATATAAAATATCAACTGCAAATATACATGTATAATTAAAGCTGATAAAGTGAGATTATAATAGACTCCCCATTCAAGATAATATCCCTTTTAATCTCGATGCCAAAGTTCATGACTTGTGTCAATAATTCGAACTTGATTTCAGTTCAGCAGATATCATTCCGTTATCAGCATACTGTGAATATATTCTTGTTTCTGAAATGTATCATATTCCAGTGCCGAAAGTGATGAAGTTGAGATGATAACGACTTAACGAACGCATGTTTGCCCAAATATACACTCATGCTCAATAATAATGGAATATTTTAACACTTATTTAGAAAGTTGCCATTTTTCCTGTGAACGGTACATCTTGGAATTTAATATTTCTCAATAGCAGGTGATAACAGATTATACATCTAAGTATTTCCGGTAATTCTGAGCATTTTGTAGCGCGTCGAACTCGACGCTAAAACCTGTTGTTTATAAATGGTGCTATTCAGAGTTGTTAAGTCAGTGGTTGGTACAAGCGGCTATTAACTTGTAACAGACACATTCTGATCGTCTACATTTAATGATAAGTGAACATTAAGATCGAAAATTTATTAACCCTTGTTTTTTGTGTCTGTTTTCCTCCGGTTTCTTTAATTTAAGTACTTTTTTCATGGTATTTTTTTGGTGGACTTTTAAAAAAAAATATATATACACTGGTATGTAATGTGTGCGCAAAACGTATTTTAGTTTTTACTTTAGTCATCTCATGAAATCCAATAAAAAATTTTTTTTGCTTCAGATACTGCGTTTTGTGAAATAAACACTTTTTTGTCTTTGATAAAATTTGGACTATTATAGGAGAAAGAACTTTAAGTATTCACAGAATATTCCATAATTATGAGCAGCTGAGTGAATGTGTTCCATTTCAAATGTTCTTACATTATTATGGATACTATACTGTTACTACTATTTAATGAGTTTGTTGATGAGGGACAGAAAAACGAAGGAAATGGTTTCCTTCGTTTTCTGTCCCTCTCAACAAACTCATAAATAGTAGTAAAGTATAGTATCCATAATAATGTTAAGAACATTCGAAATGGACACTTCACTCGTGCTCATAATTATGGAATATTCTGTTGATACTTAAGTTCTTTCTCCTATATAGTCCAAATTTTTCAAGACAAGTGTTTATTTCACAAAAACGCAGTATCTGAAGCAATTTTTGGATTTCATGAGATGACTAAAGTAAAAACTAAAATACGTTTTGCGCAATCACAATTACATACAGTGTATATATATTTTTTTAAAATCCACCAAAAAATCATGAAAAAAGTATTAAATTAAAGAAACCAAAAAACAACACAAAAAACTAATAAATTTTGATCTAATGTCACTTATCATTAAATTAACATCAGAATTGTCTGTTACAAGTCTAATAGCGCTTGTAACCACCACGTGACTTAACAACTCTGAATAGCACCATTTATAAACACAGGTTTTAGCGTCGAGTCGGACGCTACAAAATGCTCAGCATACCTGAAATACTTAGATTATAATTGTTTCACCTGGGTTGAGCAAATATTAATTCCAGATGTACCGTTCACGGAAAAATGGCAACTTCTAAAATGTGTGTAAAATATTCCATTATTATGAGCATGAGTGTATATTGGGCACAACATGCGTTCGTTAAGTTCGTTTATCATTCAACTTCTCAGCTTCGGCACTGAATATGATACATTTCAAGACAAATATATTCACAGTATTGCTGACTAACGAATGATATCTGTGAACTAAATCAAAGTATGAATATTGACACAAGTCATGAACTTTGCATCGAGATTAAAGGGATATATCTTGAAATGGGGAGTCTATTATCATTCACTTTATCAGTTTAACTTATACATGTATATTTGCAGTTGATATTTTATATACATGACGTACATCAATAAATTGGGCTGATTTTGGTGACACAAAACAAGTAGTTCCTGTCAAAATGTGTAAATCATAAGGCATCATCCATTCACGAACAAAAAGTTTGTAAAGGGACTTCATTCATTCCTTTTATTGCTACTCTGCTTTTTAGATTCTGAATGTCTTAAGTTTTTTTTAAATTAATTAATGAAAAATCTCGGGGGGGGGGACCCCGAAATTTTCGACTATATTTTACATTATAGCATTCTAAAGGGTTAAAAAGGCTTTAAAGGTTGCATATGTGTTAATACGTCATCTGAGAGAACAGACCTACTGCCTTTCAGATGAGTGATAGCTACTATATACCTTTTTACCCTTTGGATGCTATTAAGTGTAAATTAATAGCCTAAAATCTCGGGCCGTCCCCCCCCGAGATTTTTCATAAATTAATAATAAAATAAGACAAAAGAAGTTTATGAGTTAGACCTCATCTTGATAGAGCAGAGTCTGCCTCTTTCAGATGAGGTATAACACATGCAACCTTAAAGCCTTCTTTAACCTTTAATGCTATAATGTAAAATATAGTCGAAAATCTCCGGGGGTACCCCCCCCCCCCCGAGATTTTTCATTCATTTTTGACATTCAGAATCTATTATTGCAGGGTTATGACTTTGGGGCATAAAGCTTTCAAATAACAAAAAATTCCCAAAACTAAACTTAGGCTTTAAGTAAAAAACAATAAGTTCATAAGTATATCATGAATGTGATGAAAGGACCACTTGAACAAAACAAAAATGCCCCAGAAGACATGGAGATCTTACATACATGAGAACAATCTAGATCAATAAGTGTCAGCATTTGATTTTTTTGGGGGAGAAGGAAAAAAATTGTTTTGTCTGTAGTAAGTTGTTTGGAGAATTCATTGGATTCCCAGATCAAAGGTAACAAGTAATCTACTACTACATCAATACATCGGCTCACTGCAAAAAGGGGTTAACATCCATTGACAATGCATGGACGTTAACCTTTTTTTGTTTTTTGTTTTTGCAGTTAGCCGACGATTATAAATGTTGCTGAAATAAGTTATTTGACTGTCGCACTTATTGAGGTGATGATGGAATTAAAGTGGGAACGAAACCCAGATATCTTCGTGCATCCAGAGTCTGTGAATACAAAAGAATGAAAGAAAGAAAGGGCTGAAAGTTTGAGCAAATTTGGCTAAACTGTTGTACGTAGAGTTATTCAAAGTTTGTAGAATTTAATTCTTATTATGATGGATTTTTAAATTGGCAACTTGACCGATTTTTAAAACGAAGATGTGCAGAACTTTCAATTGGTTTTGTACAAAAATTGTAACTTGTTTAGTTTTTTATCAGAAATTTAATTTCCTCGTGCTTCTTGTACAATATCTTCCAACACAAATGATGAATCGACAAGATTTCCCTAAAGAATAAAATCACATTCTCAACTGACATTAAAAAAACTCACGTTATTTTTGGAAAGTTTGTGGATAAATCCAATATATAACCTTTTAACATTATTCTTATGTGGTTCAATCAAATTTGCTCAAACTTGTATTATTTTCCTTTTGTTATTGTTCAATATTCTGTGAATGCAGACAACGTTTAGGTTCTTTTTCCTTTAAACTGAGTATTCTAAATATTTGTCTCATGTACTGCAGTGCTTCTGCGATACCTCAAAGGTCTACGGGATAGCACGCTACCAAACCCTCGCGTGAATACTGAACAGACGATAAAACAGTGGCTAGAAGAACGAATGTCGAACTATTGGATGATGGCCATCGGAATAGCCCTGTGTGGAGCTGGCTTGACAGTGTATAGATTAATGTGAATATACGAGAGAGTGAGAAACAGGAAAGGAGAGAACAGAAAAAAGAAAGAGTGCTGAAAGCTCCTATCTTCAGAGGCTGTTCTCCGCGAACTTTTTTCCAACTTGCATTGCTTTGGAATTTTTTAAATTTCTCTTATGGGTGTCTTGATATTCTAAGTTTTTCCTGACGAAATAAACATCATTTCCAATTTAATGAAAGGATATTTTTGAAAGACTTGCTACCAGCAAGATTCGTACAAAGGACCTTTACTCTTAAAAATTCCGGGTCAGTCTGACTCGGAGAAAGGATCCGTTGGGGGCACACCCGGAAAAGGGTCAATTTTAACCAAACTCCGGGTCAGGTTTGACCAAAATCCAAGTCAGTTGACTCATATTTTGGTCAACCTTTTCCGGGTGTGCCCCCAACGGATTTCTTTTCCGAGTCAGTCTGACCCGGGATTTTTAGAGTGTTACAGTCTGCAATCAATCTCTCTTATCGCTGCGATTTGGTGACCGCAACGGTAATATTTCAGTATTATTGTATGTGGCAAGTGACAGTGCGAGACAGAACCTACATAATGTAAGTACGCATATACCGTTAAGAAAAATAGCACCCTTGACACCAGTTATTTGTGATTTGTACCCCACCATTTTTTTCCAAATTCTGATTTCACCCGTGCTTGGTTATGTATTCTTATACCCTATATAGCCAAACAAAGTTTGAAGGGAGTAATAGAAATCAGCGTGTGGAAGAGCGGTCGGTCCGTTGGAAATCTTGAGGATCGAACTGCAGTGATTCACTTTTAGAGCAATGATCACGCAATTTGGCACATGCATTGGTGTTGGGATGAAGATGTACAAATCATAGGTTTTTGAATGTGTTGGAAACTGCGATGCCATGGTAATAGCAAATTATGACAATAAATCAGGGGGGTATTGCTGATCTGATCGAACTTACTTATTTTTAGTTATTTTTTTTAGCTATACTCATGAAATTCAGCACACACATTTGTCTTGGGGTGATGATGTGCAAGACAAATTTGAATGTTTTGGATACTACATTGCCATGGTAATAGCAAATTATGGCAATAAATCAAGGGATAATAACAACTGATGAAACTTCTTCCTCATTTCTGTAGCAATGCTTGTAAAATTTGGCACACACATTAGTCTTGAGATGAAGATGTGGAAGACACATTTGAATGTGGCAGAAACTGAATTGCCGTGACAACGGCATATTGTGGCAATAAGTCAGGGGAATTATTGCAGATCAAACTTCTACCTCATTTTTATTTAGCAATGCTTTTGATATACGTATTGAGATGACGATGTGCAAGACACATTTTTGTAATGTGTCTTGAGACTGTGATGCCATGGTAGTAGTAGTAGTAGTAGTAGTAGTAGTAGTAGTAGTAGTAGTAGTAGTATTATTATTATTATTATTATTATTATTATTATTATTATTATTATTATTATTTATTATTTATATTGAGCTTTTCCCATTAGGCCCAAAGTGCTACATATTTGGCCATCCTTCTTTACTAGGCAGCATCTATACAACGCGCCATAGAAGGGGCCCATTATTATCATTATTATCATTATTATCATTATTATTATTAGTACATGTAGTAGTAGTAGTTTCATTATTATTATTATTATGTAATGTTGAAAGTGTTGAAAATGGCCATCACACCGGGTTTTCACCCTTCTCTTTTCGATGAAGTGTGTGGGTTCTGTGGTAATGGCACATAAGGCTGTCCTGATGGTGCAGGGGTATTAATCACCTTCAGTAATATTTCGATTTGATGACGAATGGTGGCTGTGTTTGATAAAGAATCGTAATGATAAGTAATCGACTGTTATTTGTGTGGTAATATATGTGATTGTAATCCAATATAAAATATTATATACTGTGTATGATCAACACGTACTTGTCTGAATAACAGGTAGATAAAGAAAATGTACACCTCAATATAATATTATATGAATAAATAAATATTAGCAATATATCATGGATGATTGCAGCTGAGAAAATTGTACCTCTTTTGCCAATTGTATGAAAATTTGAAATTCGCACAATGCCATCTTAATGCAGTCTTTAACATAGTGGAACCCCATTTAAAAAGAAAATGTCCAAACTTTGATATCTGACATGCTTTTGAATGGACAAATAAGCACGCTGCATGGGAACAAAAAGAAAAGACTGCTATGCTGCACTAGCAAAATACGTGCAGATAATTGAGCACTTGAATTATTGTCCTAAGGACCACAGCATTTTTTTTTTTTGGGGGGGGGGAGGGATTGTCGCAACGATTTTCACTTTTTTAACATATTGATCGTTTTGAACTGAATTTAGGGCTTTATATATATAGGCGCTTGTCCAGTGCAATAGTAACATGGGGGCAGCTAAAGATTTTTTTGATTGGAAACATTGCTTAAAACAAAATTGATGTATCTTGACATAACTTCGGGGGCTATTAATAATGTGTAGTTTGTAAATAATGAAAGGTTGCCATCTGGGACATGGAGCTGTAGTCATGATCAGAAATTTGTTTTCATTTTGTAATACTGTATGTCAGTTTGTAATTACAATTTGGGCTGCGCATTTGCCGCGCATAAAGAAAAGTCATTGTACGCTTCCTGTGTGAGCAGACGTTTGAAAAATAGGTAGCCCAATGTGAGAGCCAAGTGATAATGCACTAGATTCATGAGCAGGAATGTGACAGCAGTGGCGTATCTAGAGGGGGCAGAGGGGGCACGTGCCCACGGCGCCACTTTAAAGGGGGCGCAAAAATCGCAAAAGATAGAAGGAGAAAGGGGAGAGAAGGAAGAAAAATTATGATCCTTAAGGATCATGCGCCCCTTCCTTCCCAGTCCTTGAGGTAAAATGCATTAGAAAAATGGTTTCATACGATTAAAAATACGAAATTTTTCTAAAGCTCGGTCGCTCTGCTCCCTCGCACATTTTCTTTCACGATTTCGTAATTTGACATCCCAATATCTATGCATTTGCCATAATTGTGTTTTAAGAAACTGTTCACAATATTTGCAAAAAGGTAATTAGTTGCCTTGTTTGAAACTATATATTATCAACCCGATAAAATGTGTAGAATAGAATTTTGCCAAGGTTCTAGATTAAAAGAGGGTCTTGAATCTTGCTAAATTTTCCGATTTATCCATTAAAAAGAATATAGCTCGATTGCAGTGTTCCTTGCTAATTTCCCTATGTATTAAATGCACCAAAAAAAAATGCAGTTTTGATGGTCACAATTGCAAATACAATCTACCGCTCGGTCGCTCTGTTCCTTCATGTGTACGTCAATACGTTTAGGCGGAGAGAAGCTGGGGGAGGGGCGCAATTTCATTGTTTGCCCCGGTGTTTGCCCCGGGCGCCATAATCCCTCGATACGCCACTGTGTGACAGATGAAGGTATTCTCCAAAATGAAGTAACAAAAGCAATCATTGCAGCCATTACTTCAAGAAATGGTACCTCTCAAATGTCTCGCTATAGAAAAGCTATCCAGTCCTAAAGATAATATATACACTGCCTGATGAGGTCAATTGATCAATCTTCTCACTACGAACTGGTTTATCGCCTTGCATTTGACGAAAAGATTCCTCATACATGTATAGGCCCTGTGTTTTTTTTTATGGTGTCATTAGATTAAACAAAAGTACGTAGCTGCAGTTGGGTATGTAAATTTATTCTGTCTGTATAATGAAAAGCAATAAATCTTCATTTTGTATACGCATGATGTACATTATAGGAGAGGGTAGAGAATGGGAGAAATTTGTTGGAGGATTTACTAAGAAATCAGAGTCAAATATTTTACATACATTTGTAAAGTCAAAATATTTGTAATATACAACATGATATTGATAATAAATTTTATATAGGCCTAAGTACTGTATTAAAAATGTATTTGTATTACTGCATGTAGTTATTATTTCAAAGTAAACGTGATATTAATTAATTTCACTGGTTGACAATGGAATCGCTAAAATATATCCAAACCAAAGACATTAGTAATAGAAACGCAGTTATATTTTAATTTTTTTTTTCAAAATAATGGGCCCATTACCCCGTCAAACAAACTCCGTTTGAAAAATATCTTGAAACAGTGTACCCATAATTCGAAATACCCAACTTTTAGAGATAAACTACTCAAATCAGTTTTGTTCAGCTTGTACGTATTATTCCAAGGGAGATCAGAACGAGTTTGGCACATGGACATGGACGAATATCTCAAAATCTGAACCTGTAACTATTTCTCACTATGCTTATTCATAAAGTGTCATAATACCGTGCAATTATTACTATAATCATAACATTCCTTTAGAAACTATGTCACTATACTCACTATGTCCAAATCATTAAATCAATTCCGTTACATTTCATGTTCATTCTGTAGTTTAAAATCTAACTTCACAATGGGCCCGAATATTGTTTACCTGTTAACTTTGTAATTATGTTCCGATCATCTCATATTCCGTCTAAATGTGTCGTATACTCAACTCAACTGTTTTTGTTATTATTGTAAACTTGTTGTAGTCATTCGAATTTTGTTTGTTAACTTGTAAAGCAAGGATTATTTTGATATCCCTGCCATGAGCACGAATTTATAACTGCTCGGGTCCTGGGCGATGTATTGTATCTTTATTATGAATTATGAATTTGAATAAAGACGATTGAATAATATGAAATGAAAGAAACGCCCTACTTCTCCGTGAAACAAAAATGAGGTGGTATCTATTATCTAAAATAATACACAAAGTAACCTTTCTATAAACTTTATGGACGTTTGACGATATTTTTCATGATTCTAGATTTATCGCGTTTTTCATTTTCACGAAATTCTTAAAATTCATTCAAATGAACCGACTGCTAATTCCAAAGATATGTCTTCTGGATGTTGTACAAACTGCGTTCCTTTTCACTCGTTATGTCGAGCCAACAGTCCCATCATGGGAATTTGTTGAGGAGGACCAACGATGACTAAAGGAAAAATGGGTACAACCAATTTGCCATTTATAACCACAAAAAAGTAACTACCACCTTTTTCTTCTGTTTGAAAATGTGATTGATTCGTCAAGTCATGCATGAGTGAGCACATCTTAAAAGCAAAAATGTCATTTTTAAAAGTCACAAGGGTTATTTGGTGGATTTGCAATACAGGATTTTGACAAATTCTGTTTTTGGTGAATGATTAAGCGCAATTTATGTTAATCATCTATCACGTCACCCCCTTAAACATCTCCTGGCACTTTTCGCATATTTTACGCTTCAGTGAACTCAATTAAAAATTTTCCACCCTTCCTTAGTTTTGAAATTGTAAAATCCATTAAGTTTGTTGAAAAATTGAAATTAAATATATTTCAGCAAAATGTATCTTTACATGTTATGAGAATATAAGCAGTTGTAAGCATGTCATGGTTGAGTGAACACACTTTATAAGTAAAGCGAACAATGTCATTATTTACCTTATTTACCATTATTCTGACATAAGAGATGACCCCTGTGACTTTTGAAATATGACATTTTTGCCTTTAATGCATGCTCACTCTGGCATGGCTTGACGGATCAATCCCATTTTCGCACAGAAGTTAGTCAGTGATCGTGTGTTGAAATGTTCCTGCCAAATTATTTTGTTAAAACTCATTTTGTTAAAAAGTTATGGTAGTTTGAAAAAAAGGGGTAGTTACTTTTTTGTTGTGTGTAATTAGTGAAATGTCACAAGGTTGATCTGATCTTGTTGAGGAACAAAATCATGCACATGATTAAATTGCTGGGGCGGAACGACAATTTAAAAAATGCAACATCACTGTGCGAACCAAGACGTTTGCAGTCTTTGCAGTTTTAACAAGGATGATTTAAAAAAAAACCGCATCAGAATATCAAAAGCAATTTTTCTCAACGAATGTCAGATGGTTGTGGACCCTTTTAAAAATCACCACAGTGGGACTGAAACTTAAAGGCAGAGAGAAGGAGGAGGGGCGGGGGGGGGGGCACGGAAGTAGAGTGGGAGGGATACACAATTACGAATAAGCCTGAATATTGTGTGTGTGTGTGTGTGTGTGTGTGTGTGTGTGTGTGTGTGTGTCTTTTTGCTTATAGCATATGGACATGATCAAACTTTAAACAATTTTACACAAACCCCAACTTGTTGTGTATCTCAGAATTATTTTATAAAAAAATCTCATTATTGTTGGTGATT
>JZLH01S0368774.1:8767-21714 GCA_001188425.1 Eucidaris tribuloides
ATATCTTTCTATTTTTTTGCTGCATAAGGAAATATCTTGATAAATACTTCATAAACTAAATCAATCTATACAATATCTGGAAGTATTGCCCGTTTTACCTGTGTATAATGTGAATTCATGCAAAAAGATTCCAAATAGTGTACCCATATTAGAAACTCTTTTGACTGAGAATAAATTTGCAGTACCTTAGTATTTTGCCACTTTCTAAAAAAATAAATAAATAAAAAATATAAAAAAATTTGGCTTCGAGTACAAAAACTGCTAAACTAGGTCTTTAGCAAGCCACCGTGTCCATGTATAAGCTGGCCATTCTAACTGGTTCCTATGGAAACAGTTGTATTCCTTAATAAACGTCTATAAGCAGCACCCTGCCTCAAAAGACCATTCTCTTTTTTTTCCAAAATTTGCGGTGGGCCACTTATATGAGGGAAACGCTCCTTATAACGAGTCGGATATAGCCGAAATACCTTGATATAACAAGGTAAGTTTTGCCATCCTGTCCCTAATTCCTTTTATAGTCTTTTGTTTTATCCCTGATACTCGAGGGCGGGGTGGGGGGTGGGACCACTACGACTTACAAAAGTGATTACCTATATGCACCACCAAAATCAAAAATTCCGTGGGCTCTGAACGCGGCTTGAAGCGAATAAAATGGGGTCTCTGGCAACCTGGAGGCTAAGCCTTTCAGAAAGACTTCTAAAATGCCATATGCTCTGGAACTAGCACAGCGGCGACAGTTCCGCGCGCGCGCGTGCTGAAGGGCAATGCTCTGGCTCGCCGCGCCCGCAAAGCGGCGCCGCCAAGAGAAAAATCACAAGCAAAACAGCAAATTTGGGGGTCTCTGGAACTGGAAAAAAATCAAAATTTTTCTGTTGACTTTTGAAATTGATGATCTCTGGGAAACGCGAAATTTGGCTGAAAATGGGGGTCTCACCGCGCACATACGTATCGACACCCTGCCTGCATGCTATGCATTGATCTGTCCTGTGAAATCTTGTGCTCTATAAATTTGATTTTGTTGGAGTCTTGTGATTAACACCGTATTCATGTGATAATGACAATGTGATATCATGCTGGCGTCCTTGTAACTGAATTAGTCTTGGTTCGAGGAACTACACATGTTTCAGTGAAATATGTTAGTACAGGGGAACCTCGTTAGAAAAAAGCTATAAATAAAATATTGTACCCTTGTTATATCAGGTATCATTGTATCAGGGATACAAACAAGAGACTATAAAAGGAATGGGACATGCAAACTTACCTTGTTATATCAGGTATTTCGCTATATCCGACCTTGTTATAAGGAGGTTTCCCTGTATAGTGGCCACCCAAGGTAAACAAAAAGAATGTGGTCTTTTGAGGCAGGTGGCTGCTATAGACAGTTTTAAGGAATACAACTTGTTTCCATGGGAACCAGTTAGATGGCCACTATACATGGACAGGGTGGCTGCTAAGACTAGTTTACAGTTTTGTACTCGAAGCCAAAATTTTTATTATATTTTTTCATTTATTTATTTTTTTAGAAAGTGGCAAATACTAAATGTACTGCAAATTATTCTAAGTCAAAGAGTTTCGAATATGGGGTACACTATTTGGATCTTTTTGTTTGCATGAATCACATTATACACAGGTAAAAGGGAATACTCAGATATTGTAAGATTGATTTAGTTATGAAGTAATTATCAAGATTTTCCTTATCAGCAAAAGAAAGATATGTGGTTAAGAAGTTGAGCGACAGATGACAGTGTTTATAAGTAATATGCAATACTTGATTGTATACATGATATGTTAAATTATATGTGTAAGGTGTATATGTATGTCTGTACATAAGTTGAGGATAATGAAACAAACATCGTAATGTGCTCTGACTCTTAGCAGCTTTTGCATTTTGAGTTTAATCTTGTCTGTTTGCCTAACCTTAACACTGTGGCTTCACATGAATCTTGCATGCTTGCTTGGTTGCTGTGCTGCCATTTATATAACATAACCCAGTATTCCCCATGTTTACCTCACGGCTTGCACATTGTTTGATCAACAGTTTTGTTCACCATGAGTGACACACACTTGCTGTATTCTGTTAAAAATTGCAGTGCATGTATACTTACATCTTTTTTAAAATCATTTTGATTTTGTTGTACTGCATTGGGCATGACAAGTGAACCATGAAGTATGAGTAATTCAGTCAAACCTGTCCCATGTATTATTATCCAAAGGCATGTATTATTTGTATTATATCAAAATCATTTTTGGAGGTGCATACGTTTTTTGAACATCTAAAAATGTGTTTGCAAATTGCATTTCTTTTTTCATGAAGTGATGAAACAAAACAGAACATATTGAAATGTCAGCTATTACTCTTGCATGCCATAATTGACTCTTACATGCCATAATTGACTCTTACATGACTGTGAAAATGCTCTTTCCTTTGTTAAGATTATTATGAAAATATTATAATGAGGAAAGGTGACAACAACATTTAATCAGGTTGCACTGACTATGTGGCATCAGTTCTACATTTATATTTTGAAGCTAATACTATAGTCATTGAACTCTGTGTTGTCTGATTACTACTGCTTTTACATGTATTATTTTATTTATTTACCAGCAATATCCTGTTTAGTGATTCAAGCATTATATTGTATGCCTTCCTCATGGTAAACAGTATATGTATATGTGGTGATGGATGTGAGTCTGACCCCTAAAGTAAACCAGGATAACAGTTGCATGACTGTGCAACTCCAAAAGATGTGGCACTCCCATATCTCTATCCCACATCATGTATCTTGCTTGCCTTCATTTAAATCATGCTTTATACATGTGACATTCTGTGACTTATGTTGGCTAATGCTTACTAATGCTATCTCCTTTTTACGGTACATTCCTTTTAGGATCAAAAAGTAACTGATATACCTCTTCATTCCAGTGTCTTCCAATTGTACATATTCACAATTACCAGTGTGGTAATTAAAGGGAGAAGGAGCCAGCAACTAGCAGGCATAAGTTAAGAAAAAAATTGAGTTCTTGCCAACCAATCAGATCACACGTACACAGGTCTGGAGCTGACTATGTGCGAACGCATTGCACTGACCACCCTCGACGTGTGTCGTAGTCCACGGCGTGTAATGTATCACCTGTATTGAATCGATAAGCCTGCCTCCCCTAAGTAAGCTGTTGTGTCATGCAAGTTTTTAGTCCCTGGATAGAACTTTTGCTAATGTATCTTATAGAATTATATCCATAGATTCATCTTATTATTTTATTATAGGTCCTATCCACACAGTACCCCTTATTTAGGCTCTCTTTATCACCATGTACCATAATTCTCACAATACTCACAATGTCATTTTTGTCTTAACTTATGCATGTTAGTTGCTGGCTCCTTCTCCCTTCAAGACAGCTCTTCTGACCACTCTTTCTCAGTCTCAGTCTCAGTCTTGAGACTCGAACAAGAGACAAATGGAACCTTCATTATTATGAGTGGTCTTGGTCCTGGTCTTGGTCTCCAGATCTAATTCTAAACGAATGGAACTTTTATTTTTGTGAGTGGTCTCGGCCCGGTCTCGGACTCCTGGCCTGGTCTTGACTACATCGTCATCACTACATATCAAACCCCAAAAGTATCTCATGCAGTACCACACATGCTACTAGGCTTCATCTTCCAGCCACTAGCTCAAACATTGTGTGGGTTGAGCGTGTATCTTTTGGTCTTTAATGTAAGGATGTGTTAAGTCTTTAACTAAGAACATAACGCATGTGATTATTACCATTTTATGGAATGGGATGGGGGGGGGGGGGGGTCGGAAAAAGTAATTCTGATGACTACTGTAGTGTACATGTATTCTTAGTGTCTGTAGGTCGAGGTGGGATGTGGTGGTGGGGGGGGGGGGTACTATGACACTGCATGTATGATAGCCCCTTATTCAGCAGCTAACGAATGTTATTAACAAGTGCCGTATTTATTGTTCCATAAAAGACTGCTCTGTTAACCACATTCCATGCACAATACAGTTCCTTTATTCATGGCCAAATAAGCTTCCACTGTAATGTACTATAGCATTTTGCTCTAGATTGGTAATATTGGTAGATCAATACTTTATGGCACTGTTTTTCTCATGAATGTTAATTCAGGTACTCTCCTTCAGTTTCTCTATATGTATATCCGTATATGTTATACATCAAATGACTGCATGATTATAAATAACTTGTATGTATGCATAAAATTGCCACTTATTAATTTATTGCATAATTAATTTTATTCTTAATTGTAAGTGTATTTCCTTTTGTATATGTGCATAAGTGGTAGATGTTGAAGCATTTTATTGGATCTACTCAATAATAATTTGATGGCTTTGGTAAGAGAAACATTTTGTGATGAGTTGTACACAGCTCTAGATAATGGTTACAAGCAGGTGCGTTGATCTATGTCAACATTTTCGGTGCACTCTGCATGCAAATTGCAATATAGAATGCTACACACAAAATTGAAACTTGTGTATGTTACGAACATGTATTATTTTTATGTTGAGTTTAATGGTTTTGTTGTGTTTTGCACTGCTTCTTAAACATATTGTTTTTGCATTTGGGTTTTATAAACTTCTAAAGTTGTCAAAATTTTAGCTGTGGGGGTACTTATCAAAATAAAAGCTAAGTTCCATTTTACCTAGTCCTAAACAGCTATTTTGTAGAGTAAAACAATGCACAGCTCAAATTTTTGGTTTTAAATTGCCAGCAGCCTCACCTACCACATCCCTCAGTAGCGAATGTACATCCCTGCTAGAGTGTTATGAGTGTTGTTAATCAAAAGATAATAAACAATTGAATTTTAGAAAGTTTTGTTTCTGGTATACATGAAAGTGTAATTAGTATACTCAGGTTGTGGTATGATTTGTTGTACGTGCATGACCGATGTATACAAGTGGGCTTTCATCCTTAATGAAGTGTAATTGAAATTAAATTTCTTGCCACATGCTTAAAAGTCTCCAAAAGAAGCAGAAAAGTGGAAACTGGTAATCAATTAATAGTTTTACTTTATTGACATTTGTTTGTGATTGTATTTAGTCTTGTTTCTATTTGTGAATTGATTTTTATAGTGAATTTTACATTTCTATAGAATATTTATCCTCCTTTTTATTTAGCCATCAACATGAGCACTACAATCACTTGACAGAAATTTATATAATTGTAGTTTGCGTATGTTTCAATCATTGGTCTGATTGTTTTTGTACCAAAGCCAAAGGACCATTTGGTAATTTTGCACTTATTTACTTGTTTAAACTAGTACCAACATGTTTGTGACTTTTTTGTTACATGTATTTCTCTTGTCATTTCATTCAATGTAAGTATCATATTTTCACTCTGTGTAGATTAGAAAGAAATTATGAAACCAAGGATGGAACTGATAATGTCTCACTGGTGCAATTTTGCACTGTAAATACACTGTAGTACCCTGTCAATAAAATATTACAAGAATGAAAATTATTGCTAGTTTCTTATTTGTTATTACACATTTATAGTAGGGGAACACAGCTCACTGAATCACCCATAAAACTGATAAATACAATATTGGATATTTTACTACAGATTTGAGATTTTGTGTTTTATGAAAAGGATAAAACACAAACATTTTCTGTACATTTGTGAATATTGATGAGAAATAAACTTCACAGAGCACAATATTTTTCGCCAATAGTGCTATGTGAACTTGACCCTACAATCTGAATATTGCTGAATGTGTTGTTCAAAAAATTCTCGACACTTTAAAGACTAAACAGATTCTCCAGACACCCTGGAATTTGTGGAAAACCTGGAAAATAGTTCCTTTTCCACTCAGGGAATGTGAGAAATAAAATGAAAGTTGCAAATCTGAACTATTGTATCTCGTGTCCAATTCCAAGCAGTGGCTTTCTAGTGTATTAACTGCCTCGTGGAAGAAATAATCGTGAAATTTTGAAACTCATCAGGGAAAATTCACGGACAAATAATCAGGGAAGTTATTTTTCATGAAATTCCGGGAATCATGATTATGCTCATTGACAGTTGTGGAATATCCTCATCTGAAATACAATGGACAGTAAACCATTCAAAATTCATATTCGCTGAGCTGGTGTTTGAATTTTTTTCTGCAATTTTAATGTAAGTTGATATTGGAATATTATGTGGATAAAGATGATTTTGTTGAAATATATTGCTTAAAATGTTTTCATAATATATGTATTGAGTAAGACTTGTAAAAACTATGTATGGCGAAAGATTTATCGATTACCATCAGACCTGTTTTAATAGCAAGTTGCATAGGGATCAACATATCAACAGTACATTATGGAAGTATTTTATTTACCAGTAGCTGCCTCATTATATGACGTCGTTTGTCCGGCAGAGGGGCCGTAGCAATTGTTCCCGGCAGAAAGGCCTTGACACTACATTGTCTGTAACTTGAGAACCATTGACTTTTTTCACATGAAATCAAAAAAGTGTGATAGATCCTTCTGTCAGCCTATAAGGTGCAAATATCAAATAAGGCAATATTTCTCAAATTAGAGAAAATTTACTGTAAGGCCCTTCTGCTGGAAACATATGCTAGGGCCTTTCTGCTGGACAATTGACTATGAAAGTCACCACATTATGTGCAGTGTAAGGAATCATGTCAACCCCAGTTAGTGATGAGAATGAGATGTATATTTTTAGAAAGTTACATGTAGGTTTGTACATATCATGTTCCTACCAATATTTTTAGCAAAAAAATTGAAAATAAGTTTTCTGTCAAATTGTTGATGAACAAATAAATGTTGTTGCTTAGACTCGGTATTATTCCTTCAAATTAAATGTCAATTCTAAAAATATTTTGTTAAATAATATTTTTATTGTGTAATGACCATATTGTGTTATAATGTCACTATACATGTATTTGTGAAATCTCCACAGTACATATTTTCTTCCATGCCCCCCCCCTTTGTTTGAGTAGCAAATTGGCATACCACTTGGTATTGATTTCAGCGTATTTCATGGAAGATTTATCATGGCACAGTTTAAAAGCGCAACAGTATCTTACAGTAAATGTTAACTACATGAATTTGTAATGTACATGTAGTTGAATACATTTTTGAATAAAATATGAAATTGGCTATAAAATATATAAGTAACACAATATCATGGCACACATCCATGAGCTAGAAATTTTGGAATCCATTTAATTTCAGTTAGGGCAATTTGTTGAACTCATTTTCAAAGTTAATGTGATTTTCTCATCACTTTGAACCCAACATTCCAAATACATGTATGTAAAGCAAGGTACTCGTATATAACAGTATTTTGTATGCCTGTGTTTTGTGGATTTAGATTTGGAAACTTATTTTTATAGATAAAAAGTTAAAGCAAAAGAAAGATTACAATGAAATTAAGAGATGTAATCACTCATCAATTTTTTATGCTTTTATTTTGTTGTGAATATCAGCTTGATGGAATAATAATTCCATTGATCTGCCCGAGCAATCTACCACACAATTTATTTAGATAGAGTATGTTGTTGTAAATTTAGCATACTCATGTACTTCACTTCAAATCTATGTTTGGAGTTTTCTGAACCTGAAATGTCAGAAAATGTGAAATCCAAACTTGGAAAACACTGTCATTTATTAAATAAGATGAATTTCAGGAATTGTTTTGTACTTGTTTGAATAGATGGGTTAAAATGAACATCACTAGAATAGCATTAGTACTTTTATTGCATGAGAACTTTTTCAAGTATCATTTCTTATTGTGCCATCATTCCACTATATTACATTATGTGAATACATTCTTAGTATCAACTAATCGTTGGTATACTCTTTTGATATACGCAGAGAATAAGTACAATGATTTGTATGTATTGTATCTTAATATTTTACATCTATGGTGATGAAACTCAGATGTATTTTTGGTGTACTCTAAAAATTCACTTTGGAGACGATGCCTTGAAATTTATGAGAGTAAAATTAAATATTCTTGGAAAATATCTAACTGGTATTTTGTGGTGTCTTCTTTTTATTCTATTCTTATCAGTAAAAAAAATGACAGTGTTTCAGAAAGTGTGATTTTCATAGGTGCGTCCCAAAAACAGAGGAATTAAATTCATCACAATTCACCATAATTAGACAAGTTTTTTTTTATTATTCAGTGTAGTATTTTTACATAGAAGAGGATGGCAGCTGGTCTTGGTCTGAAGAACACAATTTAATTTTGTATATTTGCAAGTTTAGGGTTTAACATTGACTTAAAAATATAAAGAGTACAAACCTATAAACTGAGCAGGTCAAATGGTATTAATTTTATGGATTCTGGGGAGCTCCTTGATTTACCAACCTACATAATTAGAATGATGCTAATACACCCTCTACAGTCCACACAGGGTTAGGGTAGATGTAGTCATCCTCCACATAACATTTTCATAGTTTGAGGAGGGGTTGTGTGTGTGTGTGTGTGTGTGTGTGTGTGTGTGTGTGTGTGTGTGTGTGTGTGTGTGTGTGTGTGTGTGTGTGTGTGTGTGTGTGTGTGTGTGTGTGTGTGTGTGTGTGTGTGTGTGTGTGTGTGTGTGTGTGTGTGTGTGTGTGTGTGTGTGTGTGTGTGTGTGTGTGTGTGTGTGTGTGTGTGTGTGTGTGTGTGTGTGTATGGTAAACATAATGAATGAAGAGTAAAACGGCTGAACCACACTCAAGTTCTCTTTGTATGACACATATATTGTTGCATCAGAACAGTGTCCATATCACTCAGAGTAAACTGAAATAAATTACCACATGAAACATCGCTTTACACAATATATAAAGCATTTATTATTGTTAGGCATTATATACATTTCCATTGTCAAAAGGATATTTACAAACACAAAATGATATTTACAATTTACAAATATAAAACATTTTAAGTTAATGTGAAAGCAAGGTGAAACAAACCAATTTGTAAACATAACTGTTCAAAATAGTTGTGTCCAGCACATTTTGGGTATAAATGGATGAGGTATTAACCCATGATGTTAACTGACAGGCACACCAGAATGGAAGACGTGAGCGGCATAATACAACATTGGGACTAGTGTGATCTTTCTATTATGTAATCACACAAAACAATAATAAATTATGATCTAATACATGATTTGTCAAAAGTAGAAAAACTACAATAATTGCAGTACTTTCTTTAAACAGCCATTTTTAATCCAGGAGTATAGTTATACAGGTAAATGACATGATTGGGGGTACCGGTAGTCCTCATTTTGGGCTGAAACTACTCTAGAATCAAGTAAACTATGCAAGGATTCTCCTGTGAAAATCTTGTAGTCAAACGTTGACGACTTCTAAAATTACTAATGTCAATATCCTTCATGGCAGGCAAACCTGCCGTGTGGCTCTCTATGGGTCCTATTTTTATTGCGCCCCGATAAAATTAAAATACCAGTATCATGACTTTTTCTCCGTAAGTTAACAAATCAGAGACAAATCCTTCCAGCTGGGAGTTCCACTCCAGCTGGTGTATACATGTAGTTGGTATATACATGTAGTTGGTATATACATGTATTTCAACTCATTTGGTTCTTGAGGCATTTTCAAGTGTCCCCAATTATGTCACTACCCTTTAAGTGTGAGTTAAAGGTAAATGACATGATTGGGGGTAAACCACAACTTGGGGTAAAACTATTCTAGAATCAAGTAAGCTATACAAGGATTCTACTGTGAATGTAGTCAAAAGTTGACTCATTTTGAAATAACTTGCATCAGTATATACTTTGTGACAGACAAATCTGTTGTGTAGCTTTCTATGGGATTCATTTCTCTCTGGCCTTGAGAGAATTAAACTGCTGGTATGTTTATGCTTGATTCTCCTCAAATAAACAAACTCAAGACAAATCCTTCCAGCCAGGAGAGCCACTCCAGCTGGTGTATCATTGGTATATCTTTCAACCAGTTTCGTTCTAAAGGCATGATTTAATAATCTCCTAATCACGTCACTGCCCTGTAAAAAAAAGAACCACTCGAGATTCAATCCCATCTCTCTCAAAAATCAAAAGAGGTATCACATCACTGGTATCAGGGAATGATAGCATATTCACTTTCACGTGATTCATTCGACCTTTGTATTCAGTCATGGATGACTGCTCAACAATCAATTATGTGAAACATGTCAATATAATTGGTTTTGATCAACAAGTGTAATTTGCATAGCATGATGACATTTGACGAAGCAACAAATCATGCATGCAAACTGCACGATGTAAAACTGGGACAAAAGCAAGTTTTGATGTTTTACAAAATTGATTTCTGATTAGTCGTCCATGACCAAATGCGCATGAGTAATACTGTAAAACACTATACTTTCGCGACATGAAACTTTCGCGAATAGGAGTCGACGGCCATTTCGCGTACATGAAACTTTCGCGAATGAAAAAAATATAAATAGCGAAATTTGCTAGGAGGATGCATTTGGGTGTTTTTTTGAATAAATTATCGCAACAATTTATAGAAAATATTTGTTCTAATGCCTCTAAAACACCGTTTTATCAAATGTAAAAGTCCCGGGTAAAAGTGCATTGCGACCATCGTAAGTGACCATGCACCATTATCTTGGGTCATTTGACTTGTACAATGTACAGTACACATTCTTGTATTGGAATAAAAGAAGTTGCATATACACAAGCTTTCGTGTGCAATTTAGTTTCGCGAATCTTGACTCCTCGCGAAATTCGCAAAAGTTAAATGCTCGCGAACATTTCTGGTTTTACAGTATACCACATCAACAAATGATTATGCTATCACTTTAATAGCATTATTTTGATTTTGACAGATTTTGAACTGAATCTGGGTTTCTTTGTTTAATTTTACACTGTGCAGCATGAATTGTTCAGACCCTGTATTCCACACCATGAAGTACAAATAAGGAGTTTTTGATTGAGTGGAGTTGGACGTTAAACATTCTTGTCGACCGGTGATGCATAGCCAGCAGATGACTTTGCATGGTTTCCATTGTCAAAATTTTTTTTTAATGTCTACATCAGGTTTGTGGACTGTGATTCAGGAAATTCACAATTACAGCCCTTGCCAGCAGTGTGTATATGTGAGATTGTCTCAAGCGTCCACTGGCCAAGAGGATAATGCAAGACTGAGAAAATTTGTCATCGTCCTCTCAGACAGTGGACGTATGAGCCAACCCGATACATGCGCAGTGTCAACAAAAATCTCATTGGGAATTCTCTGCAGTCCTCATAAAATTGACCAACCTTACTCTCTCTAACAAACAGACAACATGAGAATCACCAGGTGGAAATGCATGACCGATTGACATGGATGACAGTCGCAATCACATAATCCAAAACTCCCTTTAGTTTGCATCTGTGAAATAATCTTCATCCATCCTCCGTAACAGGGTTGGCATTTTTTTTTTGGAAGGGATGATTTACATCACAATTAAAATCATAATTAAAATCGTGGTTTAAATCAATAAATCAATTTATTTGATTTAAATCAATAAATTGATTTATTTGATTTAAATCAATAAATTAATTTATTTGATTTAAATCTTTTACCCTGCTCCGTACGTACGGACAGTGATTTTCCACTTGAGCGGAAAACGGACGGAATTCCTGGAAATTAATGACCTTTTAAAAAGGAAAGTGAGTTTTCAAATGGAAAATCACGGAAAACCTCCTTTCACCAAATTTTCACTTTCTGAAAGAAAAAAATATGAAATTCATAACAGAAATTAGAACAAAAAAAGCACACAAATGGCATCAGAACAATAAAATAAAATTTGTATCAAGTTCTATGCAAATGGTATTGTCACTTTTTCATGTAAACAGAATTTCCATTTTTCAAGAAAGATGAAATGGAATTCCAGATATTTGAAACGGAAAAGGCCTCTTTGAAATGGAAAATCACTGTCCCTCCATAACATCAGCTCAAAAGAGATTTGTTTTCAACATGACGGCCATGAATTCCTGTAGATCCACCTCATTATCCCCATTCTTGTCTGCTTCTTCAATCATCTCCCTCAACTCGGCTTCTGTAAACTTGATGCCTGATTCCTTGGAGGCTCGTTTCAAGTTCTCCAGCGTTAGTTTCCCAGTACCGTCTGTTTTATCAAAACAAATAATTATTACAACTTAAATCAGTAAGATGTTTTGTTTGTTGTTGCTTGGGAAAAATACAAGGTATGAATACAACTGCTAAGTAAGTGGGGATCTCTATGTAGTGCAGCTTGAAATACTGCAGGACCACTGTATTTCAACAAATTCCATCAATATTAATGTAAGTTGAATGAAGAATTGGCAAATCAGGTTTAGTTACCTTTTATAAAAAGAGGAAATTAAACTCATTAGTGGTTTCTAGTCTTCTTGTTCAAATGTAATATGAATCATAATTGTACAAGTCAATATCTGCTGATCGAGAGTTCGATGCTGATGATGCTTGCTATGATTTTTTCATTACTTTGGCAGTTATAGTTCATGATTAATTAAAGAATTACCAAAGGAAATAGAGTTTTCTATATGTATTATGCCGTGTCCAGTGAATCTAAAATCTATACATTGAAAGGGCTCAAAGCTATGAGGTATTTACTGTAGTGATGTATTCATTGATACTCAACCATAACATATGATTGAAATCGGTAAAATCACACATGAATTTGTGTTTGATCATGGTCTGGTACTAGTTTACAGGCATAAACCCTTGTCCGTCGTGTTACGCAAATCCGGGTCTGAACAATCTGTGCTGCAGACTACTTCTTCCATAGACCCTGTGTTATTGCTGCTCTATATGGCACAGAAAGAGACAATAAAATTAGTCTTGGTTCTAAGCCGCAGTAGTATTTTAGTGCCAAAATAGAGTCTGTGCCTGCAGACTAGTCTGGTACAGGGGCGCAAATCCATTTTCAAATGTAGGGGGACATCACATGCAGGCATGCACATACGCAGGATTTTGCCAGGGGGT
>JZLH01S0368807.1:14887-25189 GCA_001188425.1 Eucidaris tribuloides
AACTGTGGTAAATGTTAGCCAATACCTTTAAGTACTCCCCTTTTGAAAAACACCTCTCTCAGTATGCCTATGATATGTTCAAAGTTTCTGCTGTAATTTCACAGTCATACATTTCCTCTTTGTTGCACAGTTGTTATCAGAAAATGGTGTGACGGTAAAATTTGTTGTGTAGGGATCAATTTCTTTGAGGGCCAGAGATTAATTCAATACTCTGGAATTAGTGCTTGTTTCTCTTCAACTAAGCAAATTCAAGACAAGTCCTTAAAGCTGGAGTATACACTCCAGTCAGTGTATGGACTGGTATATCTTTTATACAGGGTGGCCCAGAAAGAATGCTACGAGTATGATCGCTAATTTTTTCACCATTATTGGCAAAATGTCATTAATTTTTATTTCGTTGGTTAGAACTTTCTTTTTCCAATAAAATGATACCAAGATCATTGATTTTGAATAAGGCATTTTGATTCTAGGGCCATTTTTAGGAGGCAATGCAATTTCCCAAATTTGCCAATTTTTCAACAGCGGCTGTCATCGAAACTGCGATGACAAAGGGCTGGAATGCCCTCACTTTCATAAGGAAGAAATCTCCATTATCATCCCGGTTTGTCTGGTATGGCATGCTGAGACGCGATAATACTTTGGTATTCTGATGATCACTGGAGTGTAAAAAATAGTAAATTTGGGAAATGACATTGCCTCCGAAAAATAGCCCTCAGATCCAAACACCTCAATCAAAATGAATGACCATGGTATCATTTTGTTGGAAAAAGAATGTTCTAACCCATGAACTAATCACCAAAGACATTTTGTGAATGATTTTGAAGAAATTAACGATCGCATCTGTAGTATTCTTTTTGGGCCACGCTGTATATTTCATCTCATTTGGTTCTTGAGGCATTTTGACTTCTCCCAGTCAAGTCACTGCCCTTTATCCTGTTCTACAAATGTGGATCAATTTGACAGAAGCACATTACTACTCCCCATTATCTTACATCATAGATAGTGTGGGTGGAATCCAGTGTAAGATGAATGACAGCTATCAAGCTGAATCTCTGGTTTATATGTCTGTGAAGATAACTCCAATATCTTTGTGGGTGCTTGGCCAGACACAAAATGATGTACAGGGGAAACCCCGATTATAACGAGCTCGGATATAGCGAGGTACGTTTACGAGAGTACTGCTCAGGTCCCGTTTTCATTTACGTGTGTTAATGGCAAAGAAGTGCCGTTTTATCGAGCTCGGGTTATGCGAGATTTCGCTTATAACGAGGTACTTTTTCTCAACCCATTAACAAAGAAAAACATAAGAAATTCACCGCCGTTTAACGAGGCAAATTGAAAGTCGCATGGTGCGGCTGACCAAATCTAAATTTTGGCAACCAAAAAACGGCCATCGTTCGAGCGATCGCACTTCAGCCTGCATGCACTGCAGCATGAGTCCCTGACTTATCTGCAAGGTGTGTGTGTGTACACACACAACTGGCACAGTAATCCTGCCTGTCACACAAAGCCTGCCTCCGTACACACTACACAGTACTCCACCAAGTACGAGCGTGAAAGGTTGCTGCTTTCTTTCGAGATCATAGTTCTTTATTACTTTGGATGATGAAAAAATATCATCTGTCTGTTCATGTTTTTGGTCGCAGAAACAAGTAGGAAAAGCAGTAAAAACAGTGCGGTTTTTAATGCTAGTCCATACATGTTTTATATTTTGTGTGTTGCATTACGTGTACGATTTACAACGAAGTACGGTTACAACGAGGTAAAATTCGCCAGTCCCGACACCTTTCGGTCCCTGTAATGATGATGATGATGATGATGGTGGTGATGATGATAAACTGTATGGAAACTTCATTTTTGAGAAACATACTCAAAATGTAAAAGCATTTCCATATGTAATATACATAGTAATATCAAATTTACTGTGGTTTAAAAACAAAATACATTCATTGCTAAACAATTAATGGTCAGCTGAAAGCACTGAGCTAAATCTTACCAAAGTTAAAAATGTGAAGCTACTAATCTCCATGCTCCACATGTCCTTTTGATAAGGTCAAAATGACAGCCCTGAAAAGAAATGTGTATGTTCAAAATGTTGTTAAGTGCTTTAAAAATGAAAATCGTAAGTTGACGATTCACCTGCCATTTCATCCATAGTCTTATGTGTGTAGACTAGGCTATTTCTACTGCCCCAAGTAATAATTGTTTATTCATTCATATCTTGTCATTGCAGCATAATTTCAAATTTTGTATTGTAGCGGTGTTACTTTTGTCCATTTGAACAACTACATATATAGCTCATTATCAAAGATTTGACAATTTTTTATTGAAGCTCCACATGTTAGGCCTTATCCTTTAAGGTTGTTTTTTGATTGTTCGAGGGACATAGAGTACTTTTTGAAAGATTGATGAAAAGTTATATATTTATTGAATGGGAAGAAAAATATATGGGGCTCCATTCGATTTTTGCCCATCAAATGTGGGCAAAAAGTCTCGTCAGTTGTTAAAGCCCTGTACTAAGCCATAGGATTCAAGTGCCAAAACAAATCTAATGCTCTGAAAATAAAGGAAGCCCCATACAGAAAGTATTAATTTTTCCCCTGTTTTTTGACCAGAAATATACTTTGGCTTTAATTTGAAGTATTTAACTCATCTCTTTTTACTTTTTCCAGCGAGGTGTCAGCATCAAGGCCCAGCCGGTAACCCTGGTTCTACCAGACTGTAAAGGGAAGCATTTCCTCATGAATGTCTTCGATACCCCAGGTACAGAATAAGTTTATAATGCGTTTTTACTTTCATGTTCATGAATTTGTGCTAATTAACACCCTCAGAAATTATTATGCAATGAAAACATTCTGAACTACTTGTGGAATGTGATTCAACCATACTGTTCATAAGGGAGTACTTTTTTGTATATTCTGCTCTGGTTAACCTTGTTTGATGACAGAATAACTCCATTTTTTCTTGGAAGTCACACTCGTACTCTCATGGCAGTATTGCTGCATGTACTCATTAAGATATCATCTTTATTTCTTCCATTATTGTAGGTCATGTGAATTTTTCCGATGAAATCACGGCTGCGTTCCGCATCTCTGACGGCGTGGTGGTATTCATTGACGCGGCCGAGGGCGTCATGCTCAACACGGAACGCATCATCAAGCACGCGGCCCAGGAACGCATCGCCATCACGATCTGCATCAATAAGATCGACCGATTGGTGCTGGAATTAAAACTCCCACCAACCGACGCCTACTACAAGCTGAGGCACATCGTGGATGAAGTCAATGGACTATTGAGGTAACCATGGTTTCAGTTTAATCATTGTCATCACTATCATTACAGTTTCATGATGATGTAATATGTTATCTCTTTTCATCTCCTCTTTGACCTCCTCCTCCTACTTCTACACCTAATACTAGTGCTACTATTGCTTTCATGACTCTACTATTACTAGTACTACTACTACTTCTACTACTTCTACTTCTACTACTACTTCTAATTCTACTACTACTTCTACTACTGCTGCTGCTACTACTACTACTACTACTTCAACTACTTTACTGCTACTATTACTATTATTTATACTTTTACCATTTTACGTCTGTGATCAACAATGTAACTAGTGCTTCTACTACAACATCTGGTGCTACTACTTACTTCTTCTTCCACTACTTCTACTTCTCCATTTTCTACATCTGCTCCTGAAAACTGTTGTATTGTATCTCCTGATTAGTGGTGATTTGGTTTGGTAATGAGGTCAGTAATTAATAGTGAGATTTATGCAAATGAATGAAGGTAAAAGCTTAAATGGCAATTAAATTTTGTAAATAGTTACATTTCATTTGTTAATTTTCGTGTCTCACTCCAACCCAAATTTGAACCCATAAGAGTGCTTACATGGCACAGACGTTGCATGTGCCTTGTGTTGTGAGGAGGTATTGTATAGCCTTCAAAGATGGAGTTTTGTTGGTTATGAGGTATGAATCAAATGACATGGGTGGTCATGGCCATTAATTTCTGTGTAGAGAATATACAAGGGATGGCAAAAGTTTACCGTCAACTGCATAGACCTAGATAACCAATCAAACTGACTGGGTTGGCCACTTTAAATTGACAGAAACGATAGTATTAATTCAGAGGACATTATTTATTTTTCCACCAAGTTGCAAGTATCTTATTCATGATTTTAAATGTCCTTAATACATTTCTTCATCTCCTAAATGCAGCATCTACTCTGATGAAGCTGATCAACACATCGTTTCACCGTTGCTCGGTAATGTGTGCTTTGCCAGCTCACAGTACAGCGTGTGTTTCACACTCGCGTCCTTTGCCAAGATCTACACTGACACGTATGGCAACATCGAATACCAACAGTTTGCCAAACGACTATGGGGCGACATGTACTTTAGTCAGAAAACGTAAGTTATTGACATGTCAGCTTTACATATGTTAGGCCTCTACAAATTTCTGGCACTAATGTCTTTTCTGCAGAAAGGTGAACCAAGTTGAATGTTGTCATTTAACCCTAATCAGCCCGGGCTTTTTTGAAATTGCATAGCCCGGGGGGGGGGTCTATTGGCCCCCCGTTCACGATCTCGGCCGCGGATCGCGCGATCGCGCGAAACTTGCACGTGCATAGAGCCGGACGTAAAAAAATCTCCAAGACTCTATAGTTAGATTTTGAAATAATTATCTTCTATTTTAAGTATTAATTATGCATATTTATGTAATAAATCATATTTTGCCTATAAATCCTTTAAAAACGCCTCACAGAATTTAATTTTTGGTGATAATATTCTTTTGACCATTTCTAATAATTATTGTTAAAAATGTTGAATCAGATTGATTTTCTTATGTATTTTATTGTTTCATGAATTTCTTATGTTTTCTTGTTTTTTCGACCTTTTGTTTTCTATTGTTTTTTCAATGAAATTTTCGGCGCACTTTTTGCGTCATAAAAAGCATAAAATTAGTAATTTCAATGATAAAGTAAAATAATCATACATTTATTTGAATTTGGGCTGAAAACACGAATTTGCATTTAATATTCACACTAATTTCATATCGATTTTATGAGCGATTTTTGTGTGACATGCAAGTACGAAAAAAAAAAGTTTGCTATCCTGGAACGCGTACCCGGACGTCACGAATTTGGTCTACAAAAGATGCGCAACACTTAGAAAGTAAAAAGTCAGCGAGCGACGCAGTACAAAAATTCGCGCGGCGGAATGGTCACGTAACGTTTGGTTCGGGGGGGGGCTACTTTTACCCCCCCCCCCCCCGGCCAGATAGGGTTAAAGCAAACAAATCTTTACGATGGGTATTATTGTGCTGGAGAAAATTTTACTTTCCTTAGTCTCTGTCAATTAAGCTGATAGAATGATCACTTTAATAGTAATTGAAATAGTGTATGAATGTCTAAAACAGGTAATTTGCTAACTTTTTGTAAATCCTTGGTATCACCAGCAATCATCCAATTCTGTTGTATCAAAGTAAAATGAGAAACCCCTATATTGGCAAATTTCTTTTTGAAAGGGGGTTGGGGGGGATGGTGGAGGTGATTCACCTCTACACAAACTGTTTCCTCAAACTTTTATCCAAACTTGCTTGAATGTTACTTACTTTTTACATGCAGCCATTACATTTGTTTACAGTAGCAATCAATTTGACAACCCATTTCTTTTTCTTTGAGGGTGCTGTCCAACACCCCAATGCAGAGGGTGCGCTGATGTTGTAAGCACTGCGAGAGAAGTTAGAAGTTAATTACTGCGCTCCTGAATGCTGCCAAGAACCGCTGTTTTGAAAGTATCTTTGTTTTAAATGTCTGTGACTGCCAAATGCAATACATTCCACTCTCGGATGGTCCTTGGTATGAATGAGTACTTGTGACAGTTTTTATTTGCAGCAATTGGGAGAAAGCTTGTAGAAAGTGAGATCCATAGAACCCTTCGGACCAGACGCAGTGCTTTGCGCACTGGAATGGATAGGCGACCCGTAAGTGCTTTGCGAAATGTTGTGATTCGATTTATAGAAGCAAGTCAATATCTTTTAGCTTATGTTTGGGTAAGTTTTCTACTCATCTCTTTATCACCAGGTCCTGTAATGAGAGTTTTGATCTTGTTTCTTACTTTTTTCTCTTTCATTTCAGGAGGAAATTTACTAGGAAACCGCCAGTGAGCACAGCTCAGAGGAGCTTTGTAGAGTTCATTCTGGAACCTCTGTACAAGTTGTTCGCACAGGTGAGATACTAGTCATTATTTAAAACTACTGTTGATTGTGCAACTTACATGTTCATTCATAATGAACAATTTTGTGAAGGAGGATAGCAAGCCTTCAACTGGTCCCTACTTTTCCTACTCTTTCCTACTTCTTGTGAAGATCCTGATTTTCCTATTTTTCCCCCTTAAAAAGCTGTATTTTCCTAATTTTCCTACTTTTGTCAAAAAAATAAAAACCTTTGCAATGGGTTTAATATTTGTTTGGAGTTGAGTAGTCTTGTTGCTTAGAGTACTGCAACTACCATCGTCACCCGTTTGTGGAGGAAAATTTGTCTGAACGGATTTCCGCTTTTTTACCAATTTTAGATTTTTTCTGTGTATTCCACATGTTTCCATTTTCTTTGAGGTCATTACTCTAAACACTACAAATGTCCTTCTTTCCTCCTACTTTGGTGGATTGAATCCTACTTTCTCCTACTCTTTGGAAAAGTTTTCTACTAATTTATCCTACTTTTTCAACCAAGCAGAGTTGAAGGCCTGGGGTAGAGATATTCTTTGGAAAAATATATATCATCTAGTCATGTTGGTGACCCGTATGAGTTTCTTTGTAAAACTCAAATCAGAACAATCACATTTAACAGTTAACCATGTTTTGATGTTGATCGGGTGGTGGACGGTCAGGCTTTGCCCCTCAAATCCACTAGTTTTATGCAAATGATTGCTACTTCCTGATTGAATGGGCAAAATCATAACGTATAAATTAAAAATTTTTGTACTTCAATTAATGGACACTCATAATGTGTATTAGCAGCTTTGATTCTTAGAAATGACTTTTACCCTTCAGTATTGATAGCATCTCTGTTGAGGTCGTGGTCGCCCCTACAATGTGCCGTAGCACCCGTTCCCACCCAATTTTTTCCCCCCCCACCCCTTAGGCCATGTATATTGCCGGTCAGTCATGCTAAAATATCTGCCCATCATCCAGTCGCCTCATATACTACTGTTCACTCTCTCACTCTCACACTGCCTCTCTCCAGATGTGTGATTCCACGTCCTTTCCGCCCGGGTGTCACACTCTGGCCATCACACTGCTGCTTTGTAGTCATCTTTACTGACATAGCGGCATACACCACTCAGGTTATAAGGTGGCAAATAAGCCACCAGGATGATTTTGTGTAGAGAAGAATTCTCTCTATGATATAACATACTTTTGATTTTATTAGAAGCGAGAGGGAAGCTCCACTCACAAAACTAATCGTTCGGGATTGTTTATACGGAGTCAAGAGGGGCGCTCTTATTGTGTAGATGAAGTTCCAGTTATTCGCAGCCGAGTGAGTTGAGTAAAGCCATGCATCACATCGCGGCCTACCCATGAGTTAGATCAATTGATATACAAAATTGTTTGAATAGTCTGGTGTAGTAGAACATTGAATATAAGGTTTTTACATCGAGTATATAGTCCGGTGTTTGTTACGCTATTTATTTTATCGTGCGTAGATAACTGTATTAATAGGCTGACTACTAAGATGCTGTTAATTATGCACAACAAGAAAATCTAACATCAAAATATAGATATTATATGATGTGAATTTCAAGATGATATCAAGTTTGACATTGGTAAGCACATTTGCGGTTACGCACACAGCGGATTTTTCACCCTGACCCCCCGACATGCTCCACTACTTACCCCGCACCGTCCATCCAATGTTTAGTCCTTCATAAGGCGTGTAACGAATTCTCGAACATAGATTGCTTATCTGCTACAAGCGTGATTTTGGATATGTGACAATTTGGATCCTAACCGATTAGGTTGATGAATGCCTTTTCTTTCATATTTACCTAGCTCACCATATTTGATACTACAGTTGGTTGAGTGACTGAGGGCGCGATGCGTCTACGGTTTTATACCGGTGAGCGATTAAGTGCTGTGCTTGATTCTTAAGGCGATTCGTGTATGAGTCAGTAGGCCGCTCGGTCATACTGCCGAGTAGTAGGTTGAGGTCTTCACTTGTCCCTATTGTCCGTGCTTTTTATGATTTTATATATAGTGTAGGCATATAATGTATTTTGATGTGTATTGGTATTTGGTATGTATTTTCATGGATTATTAAGAAATTCAGTTTGTTGATTTGTTCATGTATTTAAGTAAGTGTAATAATTTTGAAGAAGTTGAGAAAAAAAAAATTCATGCAAAAATGATGTAGTAATATAATCTAAATGCATGCTACATGGGGCGTTATTTGGTCATTTTTTCTGTTTTGCTATTATCATATGTGTACATTTGTGTTCTCCAAATATAATTTCTGCATCGCAAAAGCCCCTTTAGGAAATAGAAAACATTTATTGTGACGTTTGGCTTACATAACATCAAGGCTACGTCTTCGCCCTTTCAAATGCCGTTGTTGTTAGTTTGCTTGTTTTTTATCCTGAGATATGTTCAGTTAACAATGAAAAGGTAAAATCACAAACTGTGCCTACTTTTATACAGTCAATTATGCATTCTATGCCCTCCTTACCGTAAGAATGACACAGTTGTGATTCCACCGTTTTTTTGTTTACAAGATATCTCGAGATTAAAACAAACACATTGAACAGATTGAAAGCTAAGATTTTGCCCTTGATGTTAACGTAAACATATGTCACAGCAGTATTTTCTAACTGTCAGAGAGGGCGCTTTTCACTTGAACAATTTTTGAGACGTGCTGCAGCATATCTCAAAAAAATTCTGCAAGTAAAAAGCGCCCTCTTCAGCAATTAGAAAATACTCTGGTGACATTATGCTTACATCACCGTCAAGGGCAAAGTCTTAACTTTCAAATGCCTTTTGTTTTGTTCAATTTGCTTGTTTTAATCTCGAGATATGTTGTAAACAACAAAAGGGTGGATTCACAAATGTGTCACTTTTACTCGGGCTGTAGTAAAAGTGGCACAATTGCGATTTTACCCTTTCTTATTTAAATTAACATATCTCAAGATTAAGATACGCGAATTAAACAAAAATAACAGTATTTGAAAGCTAAGACTATGCACTTGATGTTGACGCAAGCATTATGTCACAAGAGTATTTTCTAATTGCCAAAGAGGGCGGTTTTCACTTGCACAATTTTTTTTTTAGACACACTGTATAAGCTTGATGGAAATCTGTGCCATCTCTGGAAAATTAAACTCCTATTGCTTCAACTTGTTGGATTATTTTACAGGGTTTGTTGATATGTGTGTCCAGCATATCCCGTCTCCAGCGGACAATGCCAAGACCAAAGTGGAACACTGCTACACAGGACCAGTCGATTCAGACCTAGGAGACTCCATGATTGACTGTGATCCTGAGGTATACACCATAGATATTTGGTGATCCGCGTAAACGCGGATCACCCTAGAGTTTGTACGAAATTTTTTTCTTACTTTATTTATGTTTCTTTCTGGTCACTTTTTGTTCAGACGATAACTCAAGAACGATAGCGTTAATAATCATGTAAGTTACCATAGTTATGACTCATGTTAATACCTCGGCATGGTAACCCGGTCAATGTGATAGAGCACCTATGACGTCATTTATGACGTCATTTGTAAAAAAGCTAGACTTAACCTACATTTGCGATAACTCGAGCCGGCGGTCGAGTAAAATAACCAAACTTGGCAAGGATCAAGTTCAGGTTATGGGTCATCTTTTGACCCAAACCATGTGCGCGCGCGCATCTTTACATGCGTGTACGGGCGCGTCAAAAAATAAAAATGCTCCAAATGACTTCTTATTAACGGTACCATATGTTTCAGGTCATTTGGAACATATTTGTGCGGGCGCGTACGCGCGCGTTTTTTCGCGCGCACCCCTTTCCCGACCGAATATCGTCGTTTTTTTGATGGATTTGGATTTCTGACTGAATTCTCCATGAATTAGAGCCATTTCCCGACAACTAGGACCCAAAATATAGCTTACAGGTCAAAAAACGTAAATGCGCGCGCATTACGCGCGTAGTGAATAATGGGCATTTCTAAATCACTCATAACTCTCTAGAATTAACGGTGACCCCTACTTTTATGCTTATTCTGATAGACTATGATGCGTAGATAATACATGTATTTC
>JZLH01S0368807.1:40985-48485 GCA_001188425.1 Eucidaris tribuloides
CATTGCTTGTCACAAGATCTTGTTACAAACATTGAAAAAACAGCCTATATTTTTTGGGGCATCATGTTGTATAGAGATGAGTGGTACAATACTTGTGTTTCCCTGCTTCCTTGTTTTTCTTGTTTATATTGTTTGCTTTGTTGTATGTTACAGGCTACCCAAGGTTATGCGAGCCATTACATTTTGTAGAAGTCAAGCCCAGCAGATTGTGAGTGTCTGCCTGTCTATACAGTATCGCAAGAAGAAGGTATTAATATTATGTTCTTTAAAGTTGTTGTCAAGGGATGCTGCCCAAGCCATTACTTCCCTTCATTATCAATTACCAAACAGTAGTTTTCAGCTACTTACAAATGGCTGTGTTGAAAGTTTGAGATCCATACGTCATTGAATTTGTTTAGTTTTATGAGAAAAAACTAATAATGACATGTTACAGAGTGTTAGTTCTTTCCGCTGAGTTTTTTAAATTTGCTTCAAATTGTCGAATGTGCGGTATATGTATACCGTCGTAAAGACCAGCAGCAGCGCACGATTGGTAAACCGGTAAAACTCACGTGACCTTCGGCGCTAATGCCTGATCGGGACCAATTTTGGAACGGTCCTTGCCGTCAACGTCACAGATTTTTTTTAAAGGCTCAGAGCCATTTGAAAAAGGATGAAGTTTAACCGTTCCAGATTCTTTCACCAAACACTTCAATATTTTAAACCAAGTCTCTATTGGTAGAGGTGTTTATTATAGTAATCTTCACATTGGATATGATTTCAGCTGATTTCATTCATTTAGATGTTTTTTGACGTGCAAATCAATGACACAATCTGTAATGGCCAAGCGTCTCTTTTGCATGCCTAAAAATTGACATTGTGTAAATACATTGGCATATAAGATTATACCATCTGAGAACCTTTAGCAAAGTATTGGAGCTAGAAATCCAGTTTTAGTGGAATAATAGTGGCCGTTAGACTCCTATTTGAAGTTTGTCTCATAGAGACAAAAACTCCCAGTGTAGAACATACACTAAACAGCCATTGTTTGTTTAGCAAATTTGTCAAATTCAAGGTAGTTATTGATCCCCAGATCTCACAGACTTGTCTTTCATCGATAGCCTGAGGGCATGAGTGATCTTTTCCTGTTCTACGAGGACGAGGACGGGAGCAAATGAGATTCCCTGCCTTTAGATTTCCTGGGATGATGTGTCCCCCAAAATCATTGCCAATATATTAGTGGAAATTGAATTTCAATTTATATTGCACTTTTGTGTTGTACAATGAAAAACTACATCACAAATATACAAATAGACAAAATTGCAATATTGTTTCTGCTAATGATCAGATCATTAGCAGAAACAATATTGCATTTGTATAGATAAAAAATTACATGTAAGTGCATATCATAAACAAAAATACTGTCTTCATGCACTCATGAACAACATAATACATTTGTTTTGATTATTCATTTAGAACATGTAAACATATGTTCCATACATTTATTATTAAAAAAAATAATAAGGCAAAACAAACTTTGCTGAAACCATAATCAAAAGTAAGATTATATAACTTACTTGTATGCCCTGTGATCTGATTATGAAGTGACACAAGTCATGTAAGAAATTAACTAGGAATGTGGATAATAGTTGTGCCTACATTTCTGACTTGCTTGGATGGCTTTTAATGTTGAGTAAATTGATTGATAATTCATGAAAAGATGTTTAAGAGAATGTGCTATACTGTACCATACTACAAGCGACATTGTCCCATAACAAGAACTTTTATCGTTTATTTCTTGCAGAGGTCACGTTACCCAGGATGCACCAGTACCAGGGTCACCTTTGTACACCATCAAGGCCTTCATCCCAGCCATCGACTCGTTTGGTTTTGAAACAGATCTCAGGACACACACACAGGGTCAGGCTTTCTGTCTGTCAGTCTTCCACCATTGGCAGGTAAAGTTTGTCACTCGTTGAATTATTTGTTTGTTCCCACTCCCCTCCCCCTGAAGAAAAACAAAGATTAACCTTTTGCATGCTGTGGGCAAAATTTGCCTTCCTATGTATCAAGTAATTTTTAACTTATTTAAAGCCACTGGCTAACATTTACCACAATTAAAAAATATGTGAGATACATAATCCCCCATGCTCCAAGTGTCTTTGATAAGGTTTAAAAATGAAGTCCTGAAAAAATTGCATTTCAAAATGTTTATTTAGTGTCTTAAAAAAGTGAAAATCGTAAGTTGAGCGGATTCACCTGCCCATTTTATCCCATAGACTTACTGTTTGTGGATCTAGGCTATTTTTACTCGTCCCGAGTTTCAATTGTTTATTCATTCATATCTTGCCAGTGGCAGCATAAACTTCCAAACTTTTGTATTCTGGGGTGTTTACTTGTCCATTCAAACACTACTATGTAGCTCAGATAGCAAAGTTTGAAAATTTTTTTAATTGAAGCTTCACAATGTTAGCCTATTACTTTAAATTCTGTAGTTTGTGGATTTCTAGCACGGAAATGTCGAGAAATGTATGAATTGTTAAGTTCATAGAGATGTTCTAAAGATGATTTGTACATAATTTAAGTCTGAAAAAGACAGTTCCTATTTGGAATAAAAGAGTCAAATGTTGCATTTATTATGTATTTATTTGTTAGGCCTTAATTAATCATAGTTTGGGAGATATTAAATCTGCGTACAGCAAAATCCAGTGGGGCCTCCTTGTGAAATAATTGATATACCTCACCAACAGTTTGTCTGAAATGTCCCATTTTACCAAGCTTAGGTTGTAATTACCCTGCAACTTCATAACTTTCAATTTCTAATTTGTGTGAATCAACACACCTCCCTGTCACATGATCAAAGTTGAACCTAGAAATTCCATGTTAGCTTTTAAGATTTTTTTTTGAGATATCAGAAAGTTATTTTGACAGTTCACCTCAGAGATGGCATGTTATCTTCTTTACAGATTGTTCCCGGTGATCCACTTGACAAGAGTATCATCATCCAACCCCTGGAACCCCAGCCAGCGACTCACTTAGCCAGGGAATTCATGATCAAGACCAGGAGGCGGAAAGTGAGTAGGACACCATCTAACTTTCACAAACTAAATTGAATCTTTATAAGCCATAGTGGAAAAGCCCAGTGCTTCTATGAAGTCAGAATTGTGGCTAGACCGTGGATCAACACCAGTTAGTAACACTGGAAAACTCTTTGGGATGGGTGGTGGAGGGGGTTGGTAGGGGACATATGCCTCACTAAATCAAATTCCTTGTAGATTTAGAAGTAACTGTTTTGATTTGAAATTGACAGGTTTGATTTCATAATACAAGCAAATACACATTTTTCCGTAGGTAATGAACATATTGCTACCTGTTCTTTAAAGTGATAAGCTAACAGTCCCGGGGGGGGGGGGGGGGGGGTCAGGACAAACATAATGCTATACACATGCGTGACCCAAAAAAACAGTTTAAGGGGTGTTTTTTCAGTTTTAGACGGGGGCCGCGCTGTGCACACGTTAAGGGTATCAAAAAACACCGATTTTCAACAAAAAAGGGTGGTTTTGAAAGACTGGTCAAACGATTTAGGCCCAAGCTTTTTTTAAGAGACTGGTCAAACGTATAAGGGTATGTATATTCCCAAGCTTTTTCCTCCTCGTTTCTAAAAAGTGTGATCCCCGGTTACGAAAGCGATGTGTACAACCCTGGGAAACACCCGCAGGAAAACGATCGTGTTTAGGGGTCAAAATGCGTAAATGAAGCACGCGAAAAACTTGTTTAGGGGGTCATTTTGCACACAGAAAACAACTTGTTTAGGGGGTGTCTAGAAATAATTTGGTCACGCATGTGTACAGCAATATGCTTGACTGATCCCCCCGGGGCTAACATTTACCACAATCAAAAAAAATCTCAGCTACATGATTCCCCATGCTACCAGTGTCTTTGATAAGGTCTAAAAATGAAGCCCTGAAAAAATGTATTTCACAATGATTATTTAGTGCTATAAAAATGTGAAAATCGTAAGTTGGCCGGATTCACCTCCCCATTTCTTCCCATAGACTTACTGTGTGTAGGTCTAGGTTATTTTTACTCGTCCCGAGTTTCAATTGTTTATTCATTCATATCTTGCCAGTGGCAGCATAAACTTCCAAACTTTTGTATTCTGGGGTGTTTATTTGTCCATTCAAACACTACTATATAGCTCAGATATCAAAGTTTGACAATTTTTTAAATTGAAGCTCCACAATGTTAGCCTATCACTTTAAATATCTTAATTTGTCACTATACACAATTTTCAGTACATTTGATGTTGTTTTCTGATGTCTGGGGTGACAACAGGATACTTTATGAAAGATTGACAAAAGATTTGTCTGATCAACCAAAACTATACTTGGGCAATGAAGGGCAGCAGGGATGTAGTCGAGGCCGACCGTTCCGAGTCACGAGGCCCCTGGAAAAATATTGTTCCCATAGACTTTGTACACATGACTCGGTCCGAGGCCAAGGCCAAGGCCGGCAAAATCCGGCCTCGAGGCCGGCCTCGACTACATCCCTGAAGGGCAGTGACATGATTGGGAGAAATAAAACATGCCTTCAGAACCAAACTGGTTGAAAGATATACCAAAGATACACCAGCTAGAGTGGATCTCCTGGCTGGAAGGATTTGTCTTGAGTTTATCAAGCGTTAACACACCAGCAGTTTAATTCTCTCAAGCCCCTATAGAAATAGATCATATAGAAAACTACACAACAGATTTGTCTGTCACAAGGTAATACTGATGGAAGTTATTTTAAAATGAGTCAACTTATGACCACAAAATTTTTACAGTAGAATCCTTGCACAGTTTACTTGATTCTAGAATAGTTTTACCCCAAGTTGAGGACTACCTCCAATCATGTTATTTACGTTTATCATTTAATTATTTCATTTTCAGGGACTGAGCGAAGATGTCAGCATCAACAAGTTCTTTGACGATCCTATGTTGCTGGAGTTGGCTCGCCAAGATGTTATGCTTAATTATCCCATGTAGGGATTGGATGAGGAGATCGTGAAAGTGGACATTTCAACCAATCGCAGACACTGTTTTATTGCATCTGAGCATGTGGAGACAGTTGATGGCCTGTAAACTAATATTTTGTTCACACAAAATGTGCCCACTAACAGCTGCAATGATAGATCACCAAAATTCAGCAATTTGTAAGAGGAGTTGTATGTTAACTGGAGTGTATGGTTGTGCTGGACAAAAGGATAATATTGTATGAATTATGCCCAAAATCATCAATGTTTTTGGTTAACCCCGAAATGATATTTTGATTTTTTTTTCTGAAATAATCTTGTTATTCCCTGAAACAGTTGTGCCAATGTACCAGTGTTCGTTGTAAAATTTATTTTTGCTTTGCAACTGTTGCTTACTGGTCAAATATTTGGATAACAATTAAATTACTTTAACTCTATGATCATAATCACATCTCATTGCAAATACTTGAATAAAGTGATTGGGTTTCTGCTACAAAATTAAATAAAACAGTTAGCTGTAACCTAAAAATTCAAATGATGTAATATCACGGTTGGTTGGTGGTCAGTTAACCTATTTGACAGCACTACCGCAAACTTATTAAAAAGTGGGTTAAATGACATTCCTCTGCCTTCTGTGATAAAAAAACAGCTGTGAAAGAAAGAAAAATTAGTTGAGTTTTGATTCTTGTGTATTATATGTGTACATAATGTTTTGTACAGGTCTGTATAGTTTCTTTTCCCCATCAATGGTAGTGCTTACCGTATACTTGTATAACGCGTACTTGAATGGTGATTTGTCTCTGATTGAATTTATGATCAGGTACTGACCTTTTTAAAGAAAGGATGTCAAATTATCATGTTTGTGGGGTGTACAAACACATTTTAAGTTTACAAATGTAATAATTTCTTTTCCTCATAAAGAAGGCAGAACTACTATTACCGAATGTGTTTTTCTACATTTTCAACCAATCAAGCAAGTTAGGGACAATCACGTTTTGGCTTCATCTGTGTATGCAGTTGCAAAAATGTGAGCAAATTAAATGTAAATCATTCAAATCTAATAGGTTATTTCTGTAGTAATCTACTATAAGTTACCACTCCAAACATTTCTTTGCTTCAAGGTAATTGTATCATGTTTTGTGTGTGAATATACCATGATCTATGTCAGGGGTTCTCAATAAATTTTGTTGAAGCGCCATATTTGTCATCGAGAATCAGTTCTACCCCACAATCTAACACGCAAAGCAAACAGAGCGAGCGAAGCTTCGCAGTGTGGGGTCTAGGGGCTCGCTTAAGGGCCCCCTGGGGGTGGGGGGAGGACAAGGGGCAGAGCTCTCCACAGTTTTTAAATGTGAGGCCTTTTAAAAGGCCCAGAATGACGCTCATCTATAAACAGAAATATAAATTCAAACAAACTACAAAATGTATTTATTTTTTTCCCTTAGTGGCTTTCATCCACTAGTTCGGAAGGCCCAATGTGCGGTAAAAGGCACGTGCGCCACTAATTGAGAACCCCTGATCTATGTGGTCATTCATATTGAAGTAGAAAAATGGTGTACATAATGTCTTGGATACTCGAGGTGTATGATAGGTAGTCAAAGAAGTTGATGGTGTATTCATCACAGAACAGCTTTAAAAGCAGTGAATCTCATTTGCACCTGCAGCACAGCATACTTCACATATGCCCCTAGGAAATTTGTGAAGGACATTGCTGTGAAATCTGAAAATCAGTAATTACCTAGAATTTGAAAAGTGCTCAAAAGTCAGTTGCTGTTCAGTGAAAATGTTCTATGCTATGAATTTTTGTCTCTAAGAGACAGTAATTAAAATGAAAGTCCAACAGTCACTTTAATTTTACTAAAACTGAGTTTATAGCTCCTGTTCTTTGCTAAATGTTCTTCGATAGTATTTTCTTGCATTTAAAAAGAGATTCACTGCATTTAAAGCAAAGTAACAGGATTTGAAGTCTTTGCAGGTTCGCTCACTACCAATATGTTCAGAGAAAAAGAATAGTTATGTTAACATTGAGCTGAAGTTTGACCATCATAGAAATTGAACCCATGTAACTTGGTCTCTCGCAGCAATTTCTGAGACAGACACATTTCCCCACAAAATATTACAGCAGCAATTTTGTAGACCGCACTTAATGTGTTCTTTAACAAATCACTTGCTTCACTCACTTTAACAACATTTTCAATAAGGCAGGGTCACAAATGGGCTATAGGTATAGAAGTGAATCAGCTGTTGTTAAACATAGCTGAAGAAAAATAGAAAGAATTCAACAAGTAGAAACTTTCTGAGAATAATTTCTACAATACCAGTGGTGTAGGGTAGAAAAAGAAAGAAGAAAACTCACATGGTGTTGTTTCCGTGTCTACAAGATTTGTGGTTGTGGGGAATCATGTTTGTGTAACATAACAAAATTTGTGAATAAATTTGTCAATTTTACAAACTTGAGTGTAATTCCATGATGTATCTGTGTCTAATTTTGTGCTTGAATGAAAGTT
>JZLH01S0368818.1:6402-17383 GCA_001188425.1 Eucidaris tribuloides
TGTGTGTGTGTGTGTGTGTGTGTGTGTGTGCACGGCCGGATCCATTTAGGGCGTAATGTCAACCCCTCTCTATTTTCCCATTGAGTGAGAATGGTACACTCCACCATTATTTCTAAATAGTAAGACATTATCCTAGCTTATGTAATGCATGTCGATGATCTAGTCTAGTCGTCAGAGTTATCTTAAATTGAGCAAAAGTAATACAAATAGGGCAAATTATGAACTACTGTACTTGATTTATCCACGATAATAGAATTGAGTCACATGTCCAAATCTACACTTAAAAATTCCGGGTCAGTCTGACTCGGAGAAAGGGTCCGTTGGGAGCACACCCAGAAAAGGGTCAATTTTAACCAAATTCTGGGTCAAGGTTGGCCAAAATATGAGTCAAACTGACTTGGATTTTTGGTCAAACTTGACCCGGAATGTGGTTAAACCTGACCCTTTTCCGGGTGTGCCCCCAACGGATTCTTTATCCGAGTCAGACTGACCCAGAATTTTTAAGAGTGTATATTAAAGCCAGGGTACAGGATTCTGTTGATCTGACTCTTTTTCTCCAAAACGACGTCATAAAGAATTGTATTGTCATGCCAGGCATAAAACAACATCAAACCTACCGAAAATGGTTTAGATTTACATAATGGTTATTTCAGATGTTACGCTATTTATTTCTTTGATGAATTTCTCAAAGCTTGAAGCGTTAGAGAGAGTGTGAGATTGAATTCATTATAAATTCCGGTTTGGGGCCGAAATTCTTAACATATACCAAAATTATACACTGCCCTTTTTTATATTACAATAAAAAATATAAAATGCATTTATTTGATGAAATCTGTTTTGATAGATACGAGCATTATTCACTTTTTAATTGGTGTTTTTGTTATTCATTGTCTATTATCTATTATCTATCACTCTGCCTTTGTAATATACCCTGTAATAGATAGACTGCTAATGCACAGCTACAAATACACACTAAGAAAAATAAGTTCAACTTTGCACCTTTAGAGGTGCAGACCAGTGTCACACTGGGAACAAGGTGCAACTTTGCAGAAAAACTTTCAGAAAAGTGCAAAGTTGCACCTTTCAGGTTTGCACATGAAATGTGCATAAGGGCACCATAAGAAATAAAAGTCGTTTGGTAATAGGTATGACCCGACTTGGGTTCGAACCCGCGACGTTTGGGACGTGAGGCGGACGCTCTAACACTACGCCATCAAGCCGTTGCTAACATGCATTATTTCTAACCTTTGAGGTGCAATCTTGCACCTATAGGCCTGTGTTTTATTCCCAGGATCCTGGAGACGAGCTATTCCATTAACCTGTTCTTTTTAAATGAACTTCAATTGCTGGAATCCAGTTTACATATATTACTTGTTGCTATGTCGGACAAACTTCGTGCAAGCTTTTGTCAAGAACAACCTTTGTTTAAAAGGTATGCGTGGAATTTGAATAATGTTACAATAACGGCCTACTAGATGCAAAAATTGCTCCTAAGGGGTGCAAACTGGCACCCGCCACGCAGTGGGCAAGCGCATAACCGTGAAAGGTGCAAATTTGCTTGAATACCACGGTGGAAATTGCTCTGCACCTTTTTGAGCAAAGTTGCACCTTGTGTACACCTTTATTCCTTAGTAGTCTAATCAATATAGCGTAAAAAAGGGGGTAACCCAGAATTGTTTCAATTGCCATGACTATCAGTAAGGTCTCCTAATCACCATACTAAAAGTCTCCAAAAATCCAAGCATGGGAAAGTGCTCTAATTTGCATAATATGCAAATTAGCTTTCACTGTACAAGAAATTCAATTTTTTCACCAAAGTTTGTACCTAAATTGCGTATTGAGAGGTCATTGCTCCAGACAACACCTAAAATTATAGAGACCAGGGGGTGTTTCATAAAGCTGTTCTTAAGTTACGAACAGCTTTACGAACGCCTGGTGATACTTTCTTTGGAGTGGCTAATCAGTTTCTCATGCATTTACATGTAGCACACAGAAGGTATCACCAGTCGAGCTTATGAAACACCCCCAGGTTGCTTTTGGTTATATGTTAACAACGAACTCCGGGATAAACTGCAAGGATTTCATTCCAATATTGGCGTGTATGCCTTGGTATAGGACATGGAGTTTGAAAGTTTTGGTAATCTTACTAAAATTCTAGTCTTTTCAAGTTCAGGTATAACAATATTATGATATTTTGCAAGAAACTTTCATTATAGTTTGGTTATTTCTGTCATAGCATGACTATGATTCAAAAGCTGAGGCAAGTAAATAATAGCAACATGTTAAACAACTTGACGTACAAAAAGTATGGAGAGCTCCATAATAGTAACGTGGAAGAAATACCTAATGTACAATTTTTGGCAATTTTTTTGCAAGATAAAAGAATTTTGGTATAGATTTGCTGCAGAATATAAGAGAAAACAGTTTGTGTCCATATTTTAAAGAAAAAAATATGTACCACAGGAAATTGTATATGAACAAAGTGTGATCCTTGATGTATGTGTGTGTGTGTGGGTGTGTGGGTGTGTTTTTTTTGTTGTGTGTGTGTGTATGAGTGTGTGTGTGTGTGTCTGTGTATGTGTCTGTCTGTCTGTCTGTCTGTCTGTGTCTGTGTCTGTGTCTGTGTGTGGGGGGTCGGGCGCGGTTTATAATTTTACATAAAATGTTACTACTTGCAGGCCCAATACAAATTGTAGTGTCGTATCTGCAAAGTGCGCACACAAACAATCGTCGTCAAACACAAACTTAGCAATATTACACTCTTTATAATCACATTATTTACCTCTCCCTGTTAATCCTAGCAGGGGATTAAAACATTTCGTTTCATTTCACTGTATAGCTTTATAACCGGCTTATTTCCAATGGCGTGTTTCATGAGAACTGCACTGCCCCCCATGAAAAAGGGCATAACTGACATTTCGGTGTTTTGGAGATATTGAGCAAAATGTATTTTGTTCAACACGTAAAGCCCAATTCAGTGTCCTTTTAACAAGCGGATTATGAAATAAAGGGACACTTCTAATTAATATTTTTTGTTTTGTTTTACATGTTTAACATGATGTACTGATTCTCCTATACGCTATACATGTATAACTCAATTTTGAAAAAAAAAAAATGTCAGTTATGCCCTTTTGTCATGGGGGGGGGGGGTCATTGTAGGGTGTCATGAGAACAGAGAAGCATTCGCATGTACTGTACACTGAGCCACGATGGTTCCCCAATTATAAGACATTTCAAGATATTCGTTTTATATTACAGTAAGTGAAGGATGCAAAAAAAGGCTTTTTGGATAAATGTCACATGGTATATGGGTTCGAAAAACAGGATGCCCCAAAGCGTTTGCATTAAAATTTATATCTTTATTTTGGGGGTCTTAATACATCGAGAAATATACATCATATTTCCGGTTCATCTGTATTGTGCCTTATTTTGTTGGTAATAACATTGATTAGGCCTATGCATGATTTGTTACTTTTTCCAAACGTGATTGTCAGTATAATTACAAAATATCGAAAACTAAATACATACGCTGAATTCAAAGTGATATATAAGTGATCTTTAAAGAAAAAAAAGTGGTTTATGCATGGCAATCTTTCAATTAATGTCACAAAGACATTTGAAATGGATATAGCATATCCAGTGAGTGTGTATAATGTTCGTGAGGGGCGGGATACACACCGGGACTCTGCCGTGTGTAAGCCATTGCTATACGTGTAAGATACCGTTTAAAAACTGGCTAGAATTATAATTCGTCGCTTGTCCCGCAAAAGAGCCCTAATAAATTATTCCCGCTAGAAGGGCGTTAACCCTTAGTTGCCTCTAACTTGAAAACCATTGTTTTGGGATTTTTTTTTTTGCATGAAATCAAAGTAGTGTGATATTTTTCGATCCTTCTGTCAGTTTGTTAAGTGCAAATATCAAATGACAATATTTTTCAAATTAGAGAATATTTACTATTAAGTATTAACGCCCTTCTGCCGGGAACATTTGCTAGGACCCTTCTGCCGGACAAGCGATGATATAAAGCACTGCGTCCTGGATCATTCTGATTATCCCTTTAATACCTCAGGTCAGTGTACTGTCAGTCATCATTCTAGATATCGAATGGAACTGATTTCCCCAAGACGCTTTGATGTCGGAAGGACAAATTTTTATTTCAGAACATATTAATTGACAGAGAACGTACGGTCAGCAGATGCAGCAGATGTTTCTTGAACTTCAGCTTTCTACCCCAAGGGTCTTACAAGTTACAAGTTGCCTTTTAGTAGGTTTAGTCATTTTGTATATGCCGATTATTTATTAGTTGGATGAGACTAATTATACGCCTACCATTTTCAGAATTATTAGTTGAGAAAAAAGTAAAATGATCAGTCTCTTGATAATTTTACCTACCAAATACTTCGGGTTTGTTTTGTTCCTGTTATTATTACCATTTTTGTTTGGATAAAGTAGAGATTTGTTAAATTTGTTTACAAAGTTAATACCTTTCTAACAAGCTTTCTAACAACCTGAAAACTTATCGGAGGCTTGTCAGACATTAAAGTAAACAATCAATATATGAGAGATAAATTATTTGTATAGAAATATATTGAAGGAAACAGGTGAATGAAATCACTTCTTATCGTACGGATTCAGAAGTAAAACATCCATAAATTTGAAGACATTATGAAAATAGTCTACCTTCCTGCAACGTGGAAATATCAAATCCTTCAAATCATTATAACCCTGCACTTTACCTGGCTCCGATCTAGACGACACACTTTACTACGCCCGCTCTATCCTTGAATATGAAATACATCCTGTCTGCATGTGACCGATATATAGATATGATCCCGAGTGATTAACAACAAAGACTATTGCGACCCACTATAAGCCGAGAATAATCAAAAAACGACACGCCCCCTCGTACCAATATGTGCATCGGTTGAATGTAATTATCGCCTCGTTATGGGTTAAAGGTCAACAAATAAAATAATTTGATAATCTTTGCGACAAAGAATTATATTTATATCGATAATCGTTTCATTTTGTCAGAAATCCGGAAATATACGATTTATAAAATAGGGCCTTTAAGTAACCATTTTTTTGACCGTCGTCTGCCGTTCGTCTTCTTTATTAAAATGAATCATTATTGAATCACAACCAAACTTGGTACAAATTATCCTTGGTGGTTTCATACTTGGTCAGTTGGAATATACCTGTCTTCCATCGTTTTTCACAGGTCCAGTATAGAACGTGGTATAGCGAAGTTATTTTGTTGTGTATAAACACTTCCGAGTGATTATTTTTTTTTTTTTTTTGGGGGGGGGGGTTAAGTTGTTCTGGTCAGTCAACATGCAGGGTGGTCCCATGCATTGAGCCACATAGGGATACAACAGGTTGGGGAATCGCTATCTTTTGTTAACACTTTCAGTACCATATTAAATGCAAAGTCTGTGGAGTTCTGTTGCACGGTACTGATACAGTTAAACGAATGATTGAATGTTAAAATGTTAACCAAACTTGGTATGAATCATCCATAGGCCATGGGATGCAAATTTATTCAAATGATTATTTGTAAGCTAAGGCAAAAACAATGCAATTGATGATTAAGTCCCTATTCCCTATAGGGCACAGAGAGACTTTCTCAAGGTCTGATGAGCGGGGAGGGGGGTGCTCTTGTTTCGAAAGATATATCACATCAAAATCGACTATTTTTGTTCGAATGTTCTATTTTTGTCTCCAGTGTCATGCCATGTACTCGACAATGTTACTCCGTCGCTGAATCAGATGTGAGTCTTGTGTCATGATCGAGCCAGGTATATCCTGTCGTTTGAGCGTCTCGGTTTCGCGCAATGGTTTCTGTTATATAATAGTTGGTAAACTTCAGTTGTCGTAAGAAGTTGTTGACACGCAACTTTCTAGGAGGGTCTTTCTAGCTTGCCAATAATGACATATTCTAACAATCTTGTGAATGTATTTCTACTGTATCTGTGTAAAACCAATGAGTTACTAAGCGAGCTTAGTAACTCCTTGGTAAAACCCTGCATTTCCGTAATGGGCATCGACCTGGGTTCCCCTCAATATTTTTATCCATCATGTCTAATTCTTTTGTATACTGTAGGCGTATATTGTTATTAATATCGAAACTGTGTTTTCTTGTGTATATTACGTTGATATTACATATTTCTTGTCCATGGACACATACTGTGCATTTTTTTTAATCTTATAATACATGTTGCTTTAATTATTGGAATAAAACTGTATTTATACAATATGGCATGAAATATAGCTAATCTGCAGATGTATATGCATAATAAAAAACAAATATAGAACACACACACATAGACAGTCACTACACATATGCACAGACACACACACACACACACACACACACACACACACACACACACACACACACACACACACACACACACACACACACACACACACATAACACTGGCATTGTTTGTCATCACAACCAAAATAGAAACATCTTAGTTATAACCAGACATTGCTTTCAAGGTGCCATGACAAAATTAATTAATGGGACACTCCGTGTAGTTTACCTGTGACATGCTGGAATGTAAAGCGATCGACCACACAGACAGACAGACAGACAGACACACACACACACACACACACACACACACACACACACACACACACACACACACACACACACACACACACACACACACACACACACACACACACACACACACACATACACACACACACACAAACATGTATATGATTATATACAGCGATATAACTCTATACCTTAGTTATCATGTTTGTATTCGTACTTTTGTTTTTGTTTCCGTTTATAGGCCTGATGAAGCCCGTCATTGGCCGAAAGTTAGACTGAATAAAGAGATTCTGGGAGCTACGCCTTATTTCGTGTTGTTGTTTTTCTTTCGCTTATATATAACTGAATATACAGTATATACATATATATTTATATTTATATTTCCGTAGATATGAATGAAGTGTACATACAATCAATACACGTACTAAACATACCCAATTTGACCGAACCAATGTAATATACAGTAAGCTAATCCATCAGTTTAATAACTAGGACATACCATAATGAAAAAGTACGTGGTTCTCGGATCCCTATACTGTTTCCAAAAAAAAGGGGGGTTTACGAAGTAACAAGGGTCCTGACTCGTCTGCTTGCTTTCTTAAAACAAATATTTTCTTGGTAAGCGGAAGTTTGAGTCAACAACGATTTGTGGAGCGAGTGCTCGGTTCTGGACCTAGAGATTACTTCGAGACGCGCATTCATTGGCCGGAAACATAACCATAATTCCAGTAATTGAAACAGATGATATGAACACAAACTTAATATCGGTCTTGCACCATGACAGTGCATCTCGGGACCGACTCGAAATAAGCTGTCAGAACTGTACGGTTACATGACTCATTTTGCACGGTGGGTGATAATTGTCAAATGTTCCCCTTAACATGTTCACAACGTGTTTAAGGAGCTCCTTACTTCATTAGGTATATATACATCTCGCACGATTTTTTTTTGATTTTTTTTTTTGCGAGACGTGTGCAAAAACTCGTCACCATTTACAATTTTTTTCTGGGAATATTGTTCACAATTTCGTCACTCATTTGTTTGTTTGCGCCGAGCTGTCGCGTTAAATCTCATATCTAAGTTTGTAACTCTACGAATTAGATTCGCGCGCACCGTGACTTGATCATGCGCGCGCACCCAGGGGAACAACATGTGATTAAGCAGACGTTTGAAGGTGCATTTTCTCGTTTAAAGTGCACGTCAATGGAACAGCCTTGAGACGTATTCCGCGCAGGGCAAGTCAGAATTGCGCATGCCCGTCGAACAAGAGAACAAGAAACAAACAGGTTGCATTATTAAAGACATCCTAGCTCGCTGCTGAGTACACGTCAGTGGACTAAAACAATCTATTATGGGGAATCTACGAAAATTTGTAGCGTTATTCGTGGTGGTGATACATGTATCGAATGTTGCAGGACAATTTCTAGTTGGGACACAATGTTGTTGCCCGACCTACTGGACTGGCTACGGAAAATTCTGCTACAGGTAACAACAGAAAAGAAGTTTTTTTCCCCCCGTTCTTCCCTGCTAGAAACACTTTGCGAGAATAACGTCAGCGTAACGCCGATACGTTTTAAAGTTGTTGTAGTTTGGTTGCATACCATCCCCCTATTAAATAACAGTCTTTAGGCAAATTGTGGTTGGCTCAACGTTGTAATGATGTGGTAGTGGTAGAGTCGTAAAATACGTCCTTCGGCAAGGCGATTTATCCATATGGCTGCTCTGCACCTAGGATGGTGAACTGGCGGAAGCCCGGGTGATAATAATAATTGTAGTGCCCTTTAGGAGAGCACTAAAAAGGCTAACCTGGGTAAATAAGACGTTATTATTAATGTCACATAATTTTCCTGAGGTGTACATGCATGGGTCTTGGGATTTTACATATATTCACCACACGTTGATATGAGCCTACATTATTTTAAGAGAAAGATTTGCAATCAAGAATATATGCAGAATCCAGCATGTAAATAATGGGCTATAAATTATAATGTGGGAAACAGTTCTAATCCACATGATTTCATCTTTTCGTACATGTTGAATAAGAGTTAATCAGAGAATTAATCCATATCATCAAAATTACTGAACAAAATGGGTATATCTACTATTCTCTCACACATTATGAACCTGATAAATTACTACTATCGTTAAGAAACTTTTAGAGATACAGTGATTCATCACTTGTTATTTTCGTTGCCAATCTTCAAGCTAGCTATTCATAATGGTATCCTTTTCTCGTTTTTACATTACCGTGCCATTTCTGCTGATTTTATTGCCATATTTAAACCATTTTAAATACATTTCAGGAAAATTAGAGAGTTTTTTTGTCTGTGTGTGTCTGTACATCTGCGTGTCTGTGTGCGTGGATCTGTTCATCAAAGGATAGTCAAAATTGCGGGAAGTGACTCCCTGTGTAAATAGAAATACTAAATGCTTTTATAAACACTTTTCTGTTACACTTTACAAACACTCATACACGTTTATCTGGAAATCATAAACACGTTTATTTAAAAATTCTGTGTATTACCTATGATATCAAAAGATCGTGTTCATTTCTGTAACACTTCATTAACACTTGAACACGTTTGATAAACACGTTTGAGTGTTAAGATGTTGAAAATTATAAACGCGTCAACAAACTTTTTTTGTGAATATCTAAACACTTAGTGTTTAGGTGTTCATAAAAGTGTTTTTGACGTATTTATGATTTCATAATACATGTAAATGTGTTCAAGTGTTTGCGAAGTGATCCAGAAATATACACGAACTGCTGATATCATATAGCAGATAAACAGAATTTCTAACTTAACGTGTTTATGATTTCCAGATAGACGTGTTAAAGTGTTTATAAAGGTGTTACAGAAAAGTGTTTATGAAAGTGTTAAGTATTTTTTTACCGTGTATGGTGGTATAACTTTCCTCTTCATTTCCACTATTATTAAAAAATGAAATAGCATTCTCTGAGATCCCAAATGATAAAAAAGTTCACCTTATGATCAAGGCCGTGCGCAGGATTTTCTGGGGGGGGGGGTCAAAAGAACGTGCATTTGTGTATTTTTGTGGCAATTGTTAATGTAAAAAAAGTGAGGAAAGGAGGGTTTTGAAAATGGGGGGAGGGGCAACTGCCCCATGAACCCTTTATGCGTACGGTTATCTTATTTTTTGGCAACGTAAACAGTTTTGGTTTTCAGGGGAAAAAATGTCAATGTTTTCTCTTTGCAGTCTGCATGCACCATGATACTGTTGCAATGCACATTCCGGATATGTGCCTGTATTCTAAGACTAGGTCATATCCCCTCCGTGATTGAATTGCCCCCTGACACGCCAAACGCAGCCCCTTCCTCTTACAGCTACATCACGTCCGCGCGTGCCCGAAACTCGTCATTCAATTTGTCTCGTCTTTCTTCGTCACACACGGGTTTGCTTCGCTGCGACGTGGCGTACAACAGGTGGTTCGTGTTGTGTGGTTGAACAAAACGGATCAGAGGAATCTGCGAAGGGGTTTGGAGTCGGAACTGCGCGCGCTCGTCGTGAAACTTTTGGAAAAAGACAGACGACAAATTATCTTTGACGCGGACGGGGTTACATTCAAGAGAATCTTTCTCGCTATCATTGCTCGCCCGTGGAACAACTAAAAGAAATATCTATAATAATGGGGAATCTACGAAATTATGTGGCTTTATTCGTAGTGGTGATCCACGCATCGAGCGTCGCCGGACAATTTATGATTGGGACCCAATGCTGCTGCCCGACCTTCTGGACCGGCTACGGTAACTTCTGCTACAGGTAAAACAGACGACAAAAAATGACGAAATATCGTTTTCTTTTTCCTTTTTTGTCGTTTTTGTGACATTTTATTTCACCCGTGAAAATGGGCCCAATTACAAGCCATTTCACAGCCCTCCGTGTTGACGACCGCGCTTGGAGTACAAATCCTAATCCACCAATGAAGCACTAAGTATGAAATATTATTAGGAAGAGATAATTATACGGAATTAGTCCCTCGTATGCAATTCACGCGTTGTCACGATATTATGTAAGTTTGAAAATTTACACAGTAGCTTGAGTTTCTAGTCGGGTACTTTCTTCGTGTGTGGTTTCTAAACCTCTGGGCGAAATGACCAAGCTTCATATTTTTCGAGAACATTCTTTCCGTTATATCTTTGAGTCATCGATGTAGTTGCCACCCGTTACCCTAGCTAGCTTTTCCGTCCCATTATAGATGACAAATCTATATCTTGCCATTCTTTTCGAATTAAAGCCGAAGTTTAGTTTGGGGAATTTTTGTTATTTGAAAGCTTTATGCCCCAAAGTCATAACCCTGCAATAATAGATTCTGAATGTCGCTAGTTTTTTTTTAATTTTATTATACATGTATGTACATGTATATAACTATATTAACTATATATATAT